>CANXYC010409428.1:0-22649 GCA_948193065.1 Aleurites moluccanus
TATATATATATATATATATATATATAATTCGGTCGATTCAATTATTTTAAATTTTTTGAAGAACAATTGAGTCGAATCAAATAGACTAAATTTTACAAAAATTAAACCAAACCAAATCAAAATTTGAATCAAACTAAACCAAATCAACCAAATTAAATTTGATTAGCTTTGATTTTCGGTTAATCAAGTTTTTTTTGCTCACCCCTACTTAAATAATTGTCTTTTAATGTGATAACATACTATTCATGCATCACTTGCATAGGCTCATTGCTTAAAATACTTAATGTCATTACTCGAACCCGAGGGCACATGACCGACACTAGAAAATGAGAAAGTATTAAACTTTTAGAACCTGTAGTAAACCTAATAACTTAATGATAAAACTGCAATATGACAATTATAAATATCACAAAACAAGGAGTATAAATCCACCTGTCAAGCAAAACATGTTCTAAACATCAAATCTTTGCTACTCAGAGATATTATATCAATCATATCACATCATTATCATGATAAGATTTTTGCTTAACAGAACATCACGTCAACTAGAATAAGAAAGCTCAACTGCCTCTAACTCAACAAACTCAAACAAAACTCATACAAGACTAAACTACACAAATAACATAAATAACAATACAAAGTTCTATAGTTTGTATTACACAACAATTTGAAAAGGTTACATAAATGAATATATAATAAAATAAACTTCACTGCTAGAGGATAAAAGATAATAATTACTCAATAAAATTTAATTTCTTTAAACTCAACTCGTAACCTGAAAAAATATTAAATTGGGGTGAGCATACTACTCAATGTGTTGTATAGTTATCAAAATAATAAATCATTCAAATATTATCTCTTATAATCCATACATAGGGTTATGTCGCCACAGCCTATGCCTAAACATTGCCAACCGACTGGAAAATAGTACCAAGCGATGAGCAAGTCTATGCCATCATGTTAGTCATAGCTAATTGTATCTCAATACTCATCTCAATACCATATAATCATGATCACAATCTTATATAGTCTTATGTCATCCTAATCTCATCCAGCATCCACAACTAATATATAACATTCACAATTATAAAAACTTTCTATAGCACCAACATTCAGCATGCTTCTCTAATCTAATGTTGATAATGATAATTATATATAATATAAAAATAATTATTTTATGCATACAAGTGTGAAATCAAATAAATAAAAGGGAATGGAGTATTATATTAAACTATATAACTCATAAACTTGAAGAAAATTAAACCAATTGTTCTTGGAGTGTCTTCAATTTAAATCATTTTTTTTTAAATCATTATTTATTCATGAACATAGTATTTAATACCTTAAAATCATTTATATGGATTGACTATACGAATACATAATTTCACCTTCAATTTCATTAAATCAATTTTGTTTATTTGTTTCAAATAAATTCATAGAAGTTCATAATAATAGCAAATTCCCCAACTTAACTTTGATGTTATACTAATATAAGCAAAGCATTCATGTATATATATGTCCAATAGATATGAATCAAAAACTAAACTTTAAAGGAAAAAATTTGAGGATTTGGGACTTATCAACTCAAAATCCAATCAAACTAAGCTCAGAAAATATATCTATAAGTCGAAACGGAGCTACTAGAGACTAAGTCCCACACGCCTCTGCTAGCCATGCTACTGTTGCTGCTAAAATTTCCATATATGGTGTTAAAGTTGCCGATCAGAATCTAAGGCCACCATCTTCATCATCAGTGGTAACCAAGACTAAGGTACCACTACCTTAGCCCCAACCGAAGGTACCATTACCTCAGTCCCAATCAATCACCGCCAAGGCCAATTTTGGCCAAAATCTCGTCAATGGAAAAGTTGTAGCCTCCATCCAAGACTCACTGGCTGAAGAAAGAGACCTATCACTAGCATCGTTCACTGCTCGTCGAAGCCTAAGCAATGTGCATCATCATCATCACCAGCTTCCCATTCATTTGAGATCTATACTCAATGAGGCCCGGTAGAGCTTTCAAACTCTAACTAGTTGTAAGCCAAAATCATCACACCTCGAATCAATTTGCCATTCACTTTCTCAATCCCCACTATCGATAGTCATTGTTAGCCCTTTGTCGATTATCTTCATTGAACTATGTTCTCTCTCTCTCTCTCTTTTATTTCAAAACACGATCTACTCCATTTTCCTAAACCAGACAATCTCTGATTTGTTGTCCTTAGCCAATTAGAGTTGTCCTTCTTATATTATTATTTTTTAAATAATAAATTACATTTTATATATTATTCAATAAAAAGAAATAATAAGAAATGAAAATAGCTTGGTAGTTAACATCAAGCTTAGTAATCCCTTAGGTCATAGGTTTGATCCACAAAACCTTATACATTTTTATTTTTAAAACAAAATATTTTTATTTATAATATTTTTAAAATTTTAAATACCTAAATTTCAATTAAATATATTATAATAAACCAAGATTGTTATATGGTAGAACTGAACTTGGCAAACTAAGCATAAAAAGCTTGTTTGAGTCAATACAAACTTTTCGAAGAAGACGTACCTTATTTGGTGGATAATCATAATCAATAGGATGTTGCATGTAGACCTCTTTAGTGAGATCCCATTTAAGAAGGCATTTTTGACATCCATATAAAAAAAGGTCCAATGCTTAACAACAACAATGGCAAAGAGAGTACAAACAAAAGTGATACGAGCCACAGGAGTAAACATCTTCTCTTAATCAATCTCATATTAATAAGTAAATCATTTAGCTACAACATGAGCCTTATATCACTCTACTAAACCATCAGTCTTGGTCTTGATTTTATAAACCCATTTTCAATCAACAATAGATTTATTCGAAGATAAATCAACCAAATCCTAGGTGTATGTAGTAATAAGAGCAGTCAGTTCTTCTTCCATTGCTTTTTGCCACAAAGGGTTAGTACTAGCCTTACAATAAGTGTGAGGTTTATAAAAGGAATCAAGAGCAAAATAACAATGATAGTCACAAAGGGTTGTGTTAGGTTGACTTACATGAGAAGAACGACAAAGTGGAGGATAAGAAGAAGGTCGGGTGGTGGTGAATGAAGAAGGATGAGGATCCATAAGAGGAGGAGATTCATTAGGCATGGGCTAAGGTGAGTCGGTTTTGTTTGAGCTATTTTTACCTGGAGTATAATCATTAGGAAATAAAGAGATAGTAGGATCAATAAGGAACGAAGGAGACGAAGTGATTATAAAG
Organism: Aleurites moluccanus; assembly: GCA_948193065.1. Taxonomy (NCBI): domain Eukaryota; kingdom Viridiplantae; phylum Streptophyta; class Magnoliopsida; order Malpighiales; family Euphorbiaceae; genus Aleurites; species Aleurites moluccanus. The sequence goes on from CANXYC010409428.1 coordinate 3,248, forward strand.
GAAGATAAACAGGAAAAAAACTTATGTTCTCAAGAGGTGACATGACGAGAAATACAAAGACACTAAGAGAGTGGATCCCAACATCTATAACCCTTATATTCAATGTCATGCCCTAAAAAACAACACAATCGAACTTGAGATTCTAATTTGGTGTGTTCATGTGTTTGAAGAAGGACAAAGCAAACAGATCCAAAAACTCAAAGGTAGTGATAATCAAGACAACGACCATAGAGATGCTCATAGGATGAAATATTATTTATGATAGGAGAAGGGATACAGTTAATAGTATACACCACAGTAAAAGCAACTTCTCCCTAAAAAGCCTCAGGATAGTAAGATGACATAAGAAGACCCTAAACAGTGTCTAGAATATGAATATGTTTATGCTCTACAGTACATTTGGTTAAGAGGTACCAGGAAAAGAACACTGCACGATAGTGCCATAAGTAGCACAAAATTGACATAAGGCAATATCTCGATATTCCATATCATTATCTGTAACAAAAAAAAATTAATATTGAGAGAAAATTTAGTTTACTCATATTGAAAATTTGAACAAAAATTTGAGGTAACTCAAAGCGATTTTTCATAAAATAAATCCATGTATAGTAAGAATAATCATCACCAAAAATGAAAAAATACCTAAAACCACTTATAATAACATTAGAAGCAGGACCACAATTATCAAAATGAATAAGATAAAATGGTGCAAAATAAATAAAATCATTAGTATTAAAGGCAGAGCATGATATTTTGAACTTTGACATTAAACACACTCAAAATGATCATTTTTAACAGATCCTAATAAACATCCATTAGAAATCAAAGGTCCTAATATAGAAAACGAAACATTACTAAGACGTGAGTGCCAAATACTAGAGGAGGTGATAGCAACAATAACTTTGGATTCCAATTGGAGATAGACAAGCTCAAACAGACAACTAACCTTATACCTTATGCCAAGAACTTTGCCTACCTGTGAATCCTGCACAATGTAACCATAACTCAAAAAGTTATATTAACACCAAGTTCATATAATTGACCTATATAAATAAGATTGAGAGAAAATTTTGGCATATAAAAGGCATCTGATAATGACAAGTGAGATTTGAAAATATTGCCTAGATTTGAAACTATTGCTTATATGTTAAAAATGTAAAATAGAGTTATCAATAGTGTGAACAATAGGTGTATGAGAGAGAATAGATGCATAACTAAATAATATAGAGTCAGAGATCATATAATTACAACAAGAGAAATAAAAAAAATCAAAAGTAGATTTACATAGAGTAACAAATAAGATAGATGAGGTAAGAGTATCAGGATTAGGTTATATCTGTTGAAGAAGAGCCTGAATATCTTTCAAAGAAAAATGAGGAGAGGTATCTTTAGAAACAGAGCCCTCAGTGGAAATAGCAACAATAATAGTAGTACTCATAGGCTGAGGAGATAACATAGTGTGAGTTTTGGTTGAATTACCTTGGCAAAAATTCTTGCGTTTAGCTTCAAGACATAGACAAGCATAAATAAAATGCCTATACTTTTTGCAATATCTGCAAAATCCCTTGAAAGAAATAAAAGTGACTAAAGTAATAGAAGGAGCAGTAAGAACCACATCTATAGAAGAGAGAGAACGCTAAACACAAAGAGTATTGAGGCGGGCTTCCTCAAAAAGTATCTCTCAAATAATTGTGTCAAGGTTTGATAGAGGACTTTGATGAAGAAGAGTAGGACAAACTAATTCAAACTCAACACGAGTAGTCACAAGTAAATGTCGCACATGTTGGCCATCACGTAGAGCAATATAATGTCTACAAAAATTGATTTAGGCCAACAAGAATCATATACTGCCAATTGATCCCATAGAGTCTATAACTCATAAACACAACTGTGAATGGTCTGATCAGGCTATTGACGCATACGATAGAGAAGACGATAAAGTTCAAACTTAAAAACATCATAAAAAATAACCTAATAAGTCTGTTAGAAATCCCAAACATCTTTAGCACAGTCAAAATGGCAAAATTCCAATTTAATACTAGGTTAATAAGTATTACGAAACCAAATTAAAATCTGATGGTTTTTGCTATCCCATTGATCCAACCTTTTAATGAACTTGGTTTCAATTTTGTCAGCCTGTTTGGCAGGTTTGGTGACCTCTCCAGTGATAATGCGCCAAAGAAGTATGCCATTTATAAAACTATACATCTCTTGAGCCCATAAATCATAGTCTGAATCATAAAAAATACAGTAATAAGATGGATAACTGAGTAAGAACTATCTGAAGCAGCCATTGAACAGAAAAATGCAAGAATAGTGAAAAAATAATAAACCCGAACATGAAAATGAGAGTTAGAGTTTGAATTTGGGAAAAATTACCTCAAAAATTAGTTTAGGAGGGTCAAAAACATTAGGAACTAGTCCAAGTTGCAAGAAAATCGATTAGAAATCACTAAATTGACCAGTCAAACCTTTCAAGATTGTTTCAGTCAACCAGATCAATAGGTAGTGTTAATTGAGCGGAAAGATCGATGTGGCGTGCAGTGATTGGAGAACGAGGTTGATGTAGGCATAATGAATAATGAATAACCAAAAATAAATAAAAAAATATCTGATACAAGTAAGAAACCACTAGAAAATATACCCAAAACAAAACCAACCTTACAAGATTGGCTTTGATATCAACTTGAATAAAAGAGAACTTTGTATTATATCAAATATGTATATACAATAGAAATGAGTCATCCCTATTGATACACATAATGAAATCTACTTCAGGAATAATTACAATACACAAATTAAGCATATAAATTTAATTAAGCTATAATATTTGTAATATTTACATATATTAACACTTTATGTGAATCAACTTGATACATTTTCCATTTGCAATAAAAAATGACTTGGCTCAATTCATCTGAAAAGAAAAAGATATTCAAAATGATTTATCACCTTCAGCATGATTAATGTTGTATGATTTATCATTTGAGCTATATTTGTGAAAGAAATTAAATAAAAAATTGTTTTACCATGTTTTAGTAAATTTATTGAGTTTCAATAACACAAAGAAGACAATCTCAAATTTGAACGGTAATATTGTATTAAAACTCATTTACTATTTCTTAAATTATATAAAATCTCTTCAAAATCATAAATTTTCTCAAAGTTTCATCGTATCAATCCAGCACTGAGAGGTGCTTGAGAAATCCCAAATCGTTTTGGGATAGAAAAAGGAAGTGGTTTATATGGTTCATTTAGTTACTAACTAAATAACTTGGATTAACTGTTTTAGTATGGGATTGAGTCATAAAACAATAAGTTATTTGGAGTCAGTTTTAGGTTGGAATATTACAAAATAGTATCAGAATCACATTAGAGTTAGATCGTGTGGAACTGGTAGACCCATAGAAAAAAGGCTATCCATAGAGAATTACGAGATGGAGTTGCTTGGAGCACTAGCAAATCATAATATTTAAGGTCAATCAAAGTTATCCTAGTGGTCCAAGCCTAGTTGTAAATATAAGTTAATCAGTAGAATTGCAATGAGGATGATAGGACATAATGTAATAGTCCAGCACAAAGAAGTGTTTGAGGAATATGATATCTTATTATCTAAATAACCTTAAATAATCATTTTAGGTGGGAATTCAACCATAAAATAGTATATTATTTGAAGGCAGTTTGGGCCAGACTGTTACATTCACAAGGCATTTCTTTGTGTTATTTTGTTTAATTGAAGAAGAACACAAATTCTTTATCAAATTAATAAAATTGCACATCTGAAGTCCAATTTCTTGTTTTATTATTAACAGCTGAAAGACAATATTGGCTATTTCAAATTTAAAAATATCATTAATGTATGATAAATAGAACTAACCATTGAAAAGTTTGAGAGCTAACTAATGAGCCTTTGAAAAGTTTGAAGTATTACACTTGCAAGCATAATTTAGTTGTAGTGTATTTCTTAACTAGATAATTGATTCAAGTTTGAGTTTTCTATATTCTTATATTTAAAAAAAAAATGAAGTTTTGAGTTCTAACCCACTGAAGCTAAATTTAAGGGGGGAAAAAACTGTATGTGAAAATAATTGCCCAATTAAAAAATATTTATGTATGAGTTGCTTCTATAGTGATGAATTCCACACTTAGGTTTAGCCTATCACCAATAAATTGAATTTCCCCACTATAATTTTTTTAAAAATTGATATAAACAATTAAACACCAAGTAATTTAGAAAGGTTTTTCACCTGTATATCATTTATATATTCTCATCTCACATATCTAATTAATATGTGAATGTGAGTTAAAAAATTTTTAAAAAAAAATAAACTTATGTTTCTTAGTTTTTCAATTTAATTATTTTCAACATAATGTAATTGCAATTTTTTTAAACTTTAAATGTAATTCATAATTTAAATAGAAATAGAGTCGGAAAATACTCGTAAAAGGTTAATTAAATGATTAATAATTAAATTCGACATCTATATTTTTAGTCTTAGATCAAATTAATAAGAACTTTATTTTTAAGGAATAGGAACTAAATTAATCATTGATCGTTGATAAGGTTTTTTGTTTTAATGGATGAGAGGAAAAAAAGAGTGAAAAATAGTTCTCATTCATTTATTTTGTTGGTAAGGCAAATTTTCAATTATGATAAAAGAGAGTGACTGCGCAATTGTTGAAAAGGAAATTATTGCTAGCGCTTCTGATAAGAAATTGTCTTGCTGATAATAGATAAAGATGAGGAGAGAATTCTAAATTTCTAGCTAAAAAATTCAATGCCTTATTACAGCAGACACAGACTTTCCAATTGGAATTAAAAAAAAAAAGGGACGAATATTTATGGATGGCATTAAATGGGAAAGAAAAATGTGGAAAAATGTGGGCATCTTCAATCAGAAATTGTTTAATTATCTAACCGGATACAAAGAGTCCTTTAGATATTGACAATTCTAAAGAAATCTGGAACCTCATGAACAGAGAGATTTTGCAAAGAATCATATTTTACAACCATACGTCTCACCCATTTCAGAAAATTGTGGTCCCTCTGCTGATCTCTATTTCTTCTAGTCATAGACATGGGGCTATGGGTTTAACTTGAACTTAGTCTAATGAAAAATATGGCAACGATTTGGACTCAAGGCCTCTCAACGGTGACGAACATTGTATTGTATTTTAGCCAACTTCTTTCATCTAGATCTCTTTTTTTTTTTTACAATTTAGTGTTTTCGTTCATTTTTTATTACTTTTTATTTCTTTATTTATTTTTAAAATGAAATTTATTTTTAGGAGCCGTTTAAGGTATTGTTTTAACTATGATTTATTTCATTATTTATGTAAATATTAAAATCTTAAAATTTCTGGAGGCAATTCCTATATATTTTCTGTAAATTTTAGGTTTGAGCAACTTATAATTTAATATTTTTTATTTGACAGAGTTTTTTTAAATGTAGATATTTTTTTGAATCATCGATCTTTATTGCCTATTAGTGTAATATTTAATTTCAAATTAATAGACTTTTAAAAGATTTATGTTTCATCAATGCCCAATTTTGTTTGGTTCATATTGCTAAAAGAATTCATTATCCCCTTCCGCCCACTTTTAGCTCTACTGATGTATTTTTTTTTTCTTACTCGCTACTAGAGTTGTTCGTGAACGAGTTATGAGTGGGAAGAATTGAAATTCTGAAAATGTATAGGTTTTCTATATCCAGATCCGGTCCCATAAACAGATTTACTTGCTACTAATCCTACTGATGCATAAGATGATAAAGAAAACATTAAATAATCCATAAAATTTCACTCATAGTCATTGAATTCATCACTAATGCTGCCCTAAAACTGTTGAACACCTTTTGTTTGAATGCTCCCATGCTATTGCAATATGGTTTGCAAGTTCGGTTATTTATAAACCAAACCCATCAATTATACTGTCATTTCCAGTTTGGTGGCTTAGTATAATAAATGTCTTAAAGGTTTCAACTAAAATTCAGGAAATTGCTATACTGAATTGGTAAATATGAAAGACAAGGAATGACTTTGTTTTCAAGTATGTACAGCCCGATCCTAGAGCTACACTGTCTAGAGGTAAAAAGCTTTGTAAGTAGCCAGGCTTTTGTCAAAAGGAAGCTAAAAATCACAAGCCCAATGTGTCTGCTCATAAATGGATTCCTCCCCCTAGTGGTTTTGTCAAGTTAATAGCGATGCATCTTTTAAAAATGGGAGCAACAAAGCGGGAATAGCTGTTTTGGGGAGGAATAGTTCAGGGGAGCTGTTATATGGGCAAGCTTGTGTTTATGTTTGTAGCTCAAGTCTTCAAGCTGAAGCTTAAGCAATTTTGGTAGTAGTGAGGTTAGCAAAGTCCTTGTGTATCCAAAATGTTATTTTTGAATCAGATGCACAGGTAGCGTGCAAGAAATCAAGAAGAATAAGAAAAGCTACTTGTGGAAAATAGAAATCATTGTTGATGAAATAGTTTGAGTTGCAGTATTTTGTATTTACAGATTCTTGTTATGTTGCCAGAGCTGTGAATACAGCAGCAGATTGGGTGGCAAAAAAAAATTTGTAACAATTTATGCCTCTTGGACTGGGTTGTTAATCACCCACCAAGTTTGGCATCCATTTTTAACTGTGAGGCTTCTGGCCTTGTCGTTTAATTTAGTAGTCTTTCCAGTTTCTTAAAAAAATAAAAATAATAAATAAATAATCATCACTAAACTTTAATATGACGAGTTAAATTCAATTTGTAACATACTCGTCTCAATAACTTTTGTTGCTAAATTCTTATACAAATTTGGACATGCACATCATAGAAGAAAACTCCTTGACCCTCCTTAATAACTAGAAAATACAGTAAGTTGGTCATATCAAAATCTTTGTTGAAATTCTAATAAAATTTACTAATAGAAAGCTTATTGCAATATAATTAAAACTAAATAATTTTGATTACAAATTAATCTAACCATAATTGAAATTCAGTCATAACTAACCATGGATATATAGCATCAAAAATCAGAATACAAGTGTGGAAGCAAACATAAACCATGAATCTGAAGATAAAAAATGGCCATATAAGAACAAAGAAAATTAAAAGTCCTCTCATTTCTTTTCTGAAAAATCAATGCTCATATCGTTAATGTACATGATTTCCATACTATCGACTCGTTTAAGACTGCACAGAATTATCCTGAAAAGAACATAGAGTTATGTTTTAAAGATGAGTTTATGACTTATCTTTATCAGATTCAGCATCAGAGTTCCCATAAACAACAGCAAAATAGTAGCCTAGAGTTCTCAATGTGAGGCCTGGAAACCTGTGAGAACTGCCAGGACGGAGATCAATCTTAACAAATGGCCATCGCATGGCCTGTGCAGCTTCACATTCTTCCCATCCATCTCCAATTACGCAAAATTGAACATTTGAGCTCTTAAAACGATCGTTGATCCACTGAAAACACTGGAGTTTCCCCACCTCCCATGAACTGTAGACTGAGAAACAACAGCCTTGTCAAGCGCACTTAATAAGTATAAGATCCAAAACTTGACATTCATAGTATGTGCATCTAAGCCCAAAGGGTAAAAATGAAAAAGAAAAATTTTAAAAAACAGGTTCTACTAATAAATGTATTCCCACTATCAATATCTTCAACTACATGAAAGCATCAAATGACATAAGTTGCATATAATCCCACTTTCATTTCGAAACTGCTGCAATACACTGGTTTTCAATATTGTGCATGCATTTGATGAAAATTTCTGCTTTACAGGCATGAATGTTGCTTATAGTGCTGTTTAAAAATAATGTTTTAACCACATCAACCATTATCCTAATAATTCAAACATGGAAAACTAGATTGTGATCACTTGGTTCAGTTTGTAATTCATCACAAGTCTACAAAAAAAAAAAAAAATTTGAAAATTCTCACAGCTTAGAACCAAGCCAAATTGAAGAGAAAACATAACCTAATTCAAAAACAAATTCAGTTTGGACATTAACTTTGGTTTTTTAGTATCAGTATGAATAATTAAACAGAAAAAAAGAGAATAAAGCAGTGCCTATTTGGCAAAGAAGCTGGCAGCACTGCTCTTTCAAGGTAGCAAGATATCTCCAGTATGTTTTTATTCCATTAACTGGCTTGATAGAATTTGCCTAAAATCAAAAGTTCAAAATTGTCTACCAGTAAGCAAGAAAATAAAAACCGAATTCAACAATTTTGTGATTTCTAAGGAACCAGACATGCAAAGGTTAAAATTACAGACAAATAAATAGAGAAATTGAAAAGAAATAAAATTTGAGGGCTAAGCTGATCAACTGTAGCCAAGCTTACTTCAGGTTATCCTGATTGATTTTCTGATTCCAACTTGAGAGTACTTTGAAATATTTTTATTGCTTTATTGAAACCAACAAAAGTTACCTTTTAATCAAGGGAAACTGATATGATCTTAGGTAAAGTTATGTGCATATCAAGTTTTGATCAATCTTATCCAAGTCCAAAAATTCAACAAAAATTATTGAAAACATTTAAACAAGGAAAAAAGGGGTTGTTTGGTTTGAGAATTATCTATTTGGGTTGTTTGACTTGTGCATGACAAGTGGACATTTATTTGGGCTGAATTATCCTTATTTAAGTTAATTTTAATATAATATATATATGGACTGTCTAATTGTATTAAAATTAAGCGCATTAGTGAGTTTTAGACCTGTTTTAAGTTAGTTTGAAGCCCAAAACGAATTATAAATTTTTTATTTTATTTTATTTTTATTCAGGAAATTTATCCTTATCTGAAAATTTATCCTTATATAAAAAGCTAAAATTAGGATTTATTGTGTTTTCTATATAAAATAATGCAAAATCATTGTAAAGACATATATGGATTAATAAAATTCAGATTGTGAGATTTACTCTCTATCTTAGTTCTTCAATGGACAATTTCGCTTTAAACTTGTGGCATTCAATCTTATCATACTAAGATTCTTTAATACAGACTGCTATTGGGTCGAGGTTATTATTATTCATACCAAGATTCTCTGGCACAAGTTGCTATTGGATCGAAATTTTGATCATCCATACCAAGATTCTCTAACACAGGTTATTATTGAGTCAAAGTTTTACTTTCTTGTCCTAATCTGATTTGACTCTCCAAGAAATCGTTTCCAAGCGTATTGTTATTGGGTCTTAAAGCAAGTCTTTGTAGTTCACATCAGTTTGGTATCAGAACTTAGGCTCTAAATCATGTTTGCATATCTTTGTTTTATCTTGATTTCTTGTTATTGTATCTTTCGCTTGTGTTCATTTATGTCTATTCCTTTCCGTTTTGTGTTATCTTACTTATTTAAAGCATAAATTTGTTTGTTCTTGGATTAAAATAAAATTCAAAATTTAAAAAAAAAAAAATTCCTTGATTCATTTTTCTTAAACTTTTTTTTTTTTTTTTTGTTTACATATCTTTTCATTTTATTGTTAATTAATTATTTGTGTCTTATTACCTTTAGGGCATGTTTGATTATCAAGTATGTAGGAATGAGAATATAAATAAATCAATTGAAATGGGATTATGATAATAGGAATTAGAATATAAATATTGCATATTGTGTTTGGTTTTCAAAATACAAAAATGAGAATAAAATTATGGAATGAAAATTTTGTGTTTGACATACAAAATCTAGAACAAGTTTAAGGAAATTAATTTCAAATTTTGAAATTAAGTTGCTTCGTATAGTGTGGATTCATCTATAATATGTTATAAATTGTTGTAGACTCGCTTCAATGCAAATTATTCACTCCTCTAGTTATATATGAGGTGGTGTGTGTGTGTGTGTGTGTGTGTGTGTGTGTGAGAGAGAGAGAGAGAGAGAGAGAGAGAGAGAGAGAGATTATTCACTCCTCTAGTTATATATGAGGTGGTGTGTGTGTGTGTGTGTGTGTGTGTGTGTGTGTGTGTGTGAGAGAGAGAGAGAGAGAGAGAGAGAGAGAGAGAGAGAGAGAGAGAGAGAGAGACTTTATTATGATAATTTTTGGTAAGCAATCCTGACATTCAGTAAAAACAATCTATGTACATACTCAGTACACCAGCTGATTTTATTGATTTTCAAGTCAATTCAGTTTTCTCAAATAGGTGGTTGTATCCAGAACTTTGAATGGCATCGGATTTGCAATAGTTGCACTTGCAATCTATTCCCTTATGACCAATTCAACTGATGATAGCAATTGTGGTACAGCCTCTGGATGGCGCCGCTCCAGTGGCCACTCCATCACCTACGGATGTGGATGTGGATGAGATACTATATAAAGAGATGAAGAAGAAAACGAGAAGTCTTTCTTTAATTAATTAATTAATTTTTCACTCTCGCATCTAAATTTTATTCTCGTCTTTTTTATTCCCTTTGATTCCCATGTCCTCCCTAAGTAATAAAAACTTTGAAATTTTTTAATTTTTTTTTTATACCAGGTCTTTTATTCAAATTCATATTATTTTGATTAACCACACAATCCAAATTTTGAAATAAATATTTTATTTTCATTCTAACTTTATTATTCCAGTTAACCAAACAAGGCCTTAAATCTTTTCTTCTTTACAATTTTTGTCAATTTTCATCTATTAATTTTGTCCTAATTTATTTAATTCTATTTATTAGTGTCTTCATTTCGTAAATTGTTATTCCTTTCATTTTTCCTAGTACTCTTGTTTTTAGTATTTTTGTTTCCAATTATTCTATTCCAGTTGTGTCAATAATTTTTATTGCTAGTTGGGAGTTGAAAACTCATAAATTGGTAATTCTGATTAGGTTATCACAATGAGCAAAGAACAAGAACAATCAAGAAATAGACAATGCCTTTAGATTGGAGGCGATTGAAAGGCAATTCCAAGCTATGAATTTGTAATTTACGGAGATCATAGATCGAATGAAGAGGTTAGAAGATTCAGCCACGAGGGAGCAGAATCCAAATACTCGAAATGCACCAACGCAAGCAATGAAATCATCTAAAGAGGAGCTGCTCAAAATATTATAGGAGAGTTTTTCAGGAAACTAATGAATAGAGTTGAATGCCGAGCGAAGAGCTAAATGTCAAAGAAGAAAAGTTGAAGAGAAATTTGCATCAAAATCATTAATAGAGCAACCTATAATGAGACTAAGAATGATAAGGTTGAAGAATTAATAATCTACCCATTGAAGTCAATTGTGAAACTAATTGGGTGGATGGAAAAAATAAACAAGAAAATGAGGCACCATCAATAGAAGTTGTTATTCATGAATAAATTCCAGCATTTCAAACTTATCAAGAAACCTTGGAAGAAGAAAAAGATGTGATTTATTTAAAAGTGCAAGAAGATGAAGGAGCAAAGAATAACGATTTAATTCTCCACAAAAACAAAAATGATTTTGAATTTTTGAATATTTCTATAGTGAATTTTTTGTTCTGCCTCATGATATCTATAATGTTTCTATAATAGATTTTCATATTCTACAAATATTTCATCTGCTACTATTCATCAAAGAGGACAGTTGACAAACTTGTGCGTTGTTCAAGTTTTCTCCAATAAGAAAAGAATGACACTTACATGGGAAGTTTCATACTTCAATGATATTATGACTCATTATTCGAGGACGAATCTTCTCAAAAAAAGGGAATGATATGATCTTAGGTAAGGTCTTGTGCATATCAAATTTTGATTAATTTAATCAAGCCCAAACATTCAACAAAAATTATTGAAGACATTTAAATGAGCAAATAAGGGTTGTTTGGCTTGGGAATCATCTATTTGATTTGTTTGACATGTGCACAACAAATGGACATTTATTTGGGCTGAATTATCCTTATTTAAATTAGTTTTAGTATAATATATGCTTAGGTTGTCTAACTGTACAAATATTAAGTGTATTAGTGAGTTTTATGTTTGTTTTAAGTTAGGTTGAAACTCAAAACAAATTTAAGTATTTTTTTTTTTATTTAGGAAGTTTATTCTTATATAGGAAGCTTATCCTTATTTAGAAAGTTAAAACTACGGTTTTCTATATAGCTAAGTTTTTATAAATACTTAGCTAACTCATGTATTTCAAGACAATTCAGTTTTGCAAAATAAAGACTTGTGAGATTATTCTATTATTTTTGGTTCTCGCTAAAATCGTTCAGAACTTATCAAAACTAACCCTGATGGGTTTGTGGCTCTGTGGTTCTTACAGTCAAAGTTAACCCTGATAATTCCGTGGCTCGTCTTAAAGCCCATCTTGTTGCTAAATACTATGCTCAGACTTGTGGTGTTGATTATTCTGATATTTTTTCTCCAATAGCAAAACTTACTTCTGTTCATCTATTCATCTCTATAGCAGCCATCTATGATTGGCCTTTGCATCAACTTGATATCAAGAATGTTTTTCTCCATGGTGATTTACAGGAAGAGGTCTATATGGAGCAACCACCTGGGTTTGCTGCTCAGGGTGAGTTAGGTAAAGTCTATCGGCTTTGCAAGTCCTTATATGGTTTAAAGCAAAGTACTCGAGCTTGGTTTGGAAGATTCAGTGAAATGATTCAAGAATTTGGTTTGAAGAAAGGCCAGTGTGATCATTTTGTACTCTACAAACATTTTGAAGCTGGTCTAATATTACTGGTGATGTATGTTGACGATATTGTTATTACCGGAAGTGATAGCATGGAAATTTCATCTCTTAAGTCCTTTCTTCACACTCGATTTCAGACTTTTTTGGGTATTGAGGTGATAAAGTGTAAGAAAGGTATTTTCCTGTCACAAAGAAAATATGTTATTGACTTGTTGACAGAGGCAAGAAAACTAGGTGCAAAACCATGAAGTGCACCAATGACTCCCAACATACAACTTACTACAAATGATGGTGAATTGTTTGAAGATCCTGAAAAATACAAGAGGTTGGTTGAAAAATTAAATTATCTTACTGTGACTCGTCCTAATATTGCATATTCTATTAGTGTTGTGAGCTGGAAAGCACGGACACTTTAAATAAAAGGGAGAGTCGGTGTCCGACACTTGTCCGACACCGACACGCTCTCGACACGCGTCCGACACGCGGTCAATAATTTTCGACACGTTGACCAATTCGACACTCGAATTTGACCGTGTCGGACACGGTCAAATGGCAATTGTGTAAATAATATGAAATAACAATTTTGTAAATACTTTAATTTCTTTAAATTCCTAATTCAATCTCCTAAAATCAGCACGATGTTTTGCTCTGCTGATTTTTTTGGCCATCGCTTCGCCTTCGCTTCTCATGCAGGTAAATTCCTTCTTCTTCTTTTTTTTTTTTTTGTTTCTCTTCTTCTTCTTGCATCACATTTTTTTTATGGCATTTTTTCATCAAATCAATCAGATCTTTTGGTTTCGGAAAAAGAGATAGATGATGGGTCAGTTATTTCTAAATTTAACAAGCATTGTTTTTATTAGCTAATGGTGTATATTAGATTTTACTAGCATTGTTTTTTTTTTTTTTTTTTTTTTGTTGAATTGATGAAAATATTTATTATTAAATTGATGATATAGTTTGTTTTATTTGATTTTTTAAAAATTAATGAATATGAATGATAATATATAATGTATATATTAAAAATATTATTTAATATTTAAACATATTCCAACTTATCGAAATCTAAATTTTTTTAAAATTAACGTATCGAAATATCGTGTTGTGTCATATCACGTGTCATATAACGTATCGGTGTCGGTGATTGATAGGTGTTAAGGGAAGAATTGAAAATTGCGGGCTTTAATTAAAGATATAGGAGAAAGATCATTTTGGGATGGTTACTAAAGAAGCCGTGGCAATTAAGAAACGGTTAGGGAAGCTACAATTAAGAGAGCAGTCACGGAAATGTGTGGAGGAACAGAATCAACTTAAAAAGTCACTTAAGGAGGTACTAGAGAGAGAGGAGCAACTATGGGCACAGAGATCACGTATTTCATGGCTAAAAGAGGGGGACGAAATACTGTTTTTTTTTTTTTCATTCCAAGGCAAATTCCAGACTTAAGAAGAATACAGTTTCATATATTAAAGATGCTAATGGAGTTTGCTTCGATTATCCTTCTAAGATAGCTCGAGTCATGACAGAACACTTCAAGACTATCTTTGCTTCTTCAAAGCCATCAGATTTTTCTATTCTAGATACTGTGGAACCCAAAGTGACATCTCAAATGAATGAAAGTATGTTAGTAAATTACACAAGGGAAGAGGTAGTGGTTTCTCTGAAGCATATGCATCCAACAAAATCCCCAGGTCCTGACGGTATGCCTCCACCTTTCTTTCAAAAATTTTGGCCAATTGTTGGGGATTCTGTTGTTTCCAAAGTACTGTCTATTTTAAATGGAATGGGTGACCCTAGGTCTATCAATCATACTTTTATTACCCTGGTACCTAAGAAAAATAATCCTGAATTTACTAGTGATTTCATACCTATTAATTTATGTAATGTGATTTTTAAGCTTGTAACCAAAACCATAGCTAATGGGTGGAAAAATATTCTTCCTAATATCGTTTATCATACTCAATATGTTTTTATCACAGAAGACTTATTACTGATAATGCTTTAATTGCTTTTGAATTGTTCCATCATATGAAACATAAGACTAGAGGAAAAAAAGGTTGGTTTGCACTTAAGTTAGATACGAGTAAAGCCTATGATAGAGTGGAATGGGTTTTCCTGGAAAAATTAATGCTTAATTTGGGTTTTCATCAACGTTGGGTAGACTTAATAATGAGGTGTGTGAATTCAGTGTCTTATTCCATTCTTTTAAATGGTATTCCTCAAGTGAGATCTGTTCCAGAACATGGTCTACCCCAGGGAGACCCTTTATCTCCTTAGCTTTTCCTTTTATGTGCAGAGGCTTTCTCATATTGTATTCATGCAAAAGAGGCTTTGGGTTTATTACATGGGGTAAAAATTTGCAGAGCAAGTCCATCTATTTCTCATTTATTTTTTGCAGATGACAACATTATTTTTGGAAGAGCTTCACAAGGAGAGAGAGATACAGTAAGGGATGTTATACAGGCTTATGAAGTATCCTCAGGTCAGAAAATTAATTTTTAAAAATCCCAAGTTTCTTTCAGTGTGAAAGTTGAGAAACAAACCCAGTTAGAATTACAAAGTCGAGTGGGTGTTAGTCTTGTCGATAAACATGAGAAATATCTTGATTTAGCAGCTATAATTGGGAGAAAAAAAAATAGTATTTTATTTAGCTCTCTAATAGATAGAGTGGCAAAAAAACTGAAGGCTTGAAAAAGAAAAACCCTCTTAAAAGCGGGCAAGGAGATTTTATTGAAGTCAGCTGCACAAGCTATATCGACTTACATTATGAGTTGTTTCTTTATTCCAGGGGAAATATGTAGTAAAATGGAGTCTAATGGCTGGGTTTTGGTGGGGATAGCAAAGTGATGAGAGGAGAATTCACTGGGTTGCATGGCAAAAATTGTGCAAGTCTAAAAGAAATGGCTGGTTGGGCTTTCGGGATCTCAAACTCTGCAACCAAGCCATGCTAGCAAAACAGTGTTGGCAGTTAGTAAAGGATGATCGATCATTACTTGCTCGGGTTTTAAAAACTAGATATTACCCTCGGTGCTCATTTACGGATGCTGAGGACGGTATGCTCCTAGTTATGCTTGGAGGAGTTTACTATCTGCACGTTGGTTGACAGAAAATGGGGCTAGATGGTTAATTGGGGATGGTAAATCTATCACAATATGGACAGATAAATGGCTTTCTAATCAAAATGGTTTTCGGGTGTGGTCACCTGTATCAAACTTGCCTATCAATGCAGTGGTAAATGATTTAATGGTTCCCAATCAGTTTTGTTGGAACCATGAGCTCATTAAAAATTCCTTCCTCTCTTTTGAAGCGGATCAGATTCTTTCAATCCCATTGAGCTCGAGAAGATTAAGGGATGAAGTGGTTTGGCATTATGATAAGAAAGGTTATTTTACTGTAAAATCTTCTTATTTTTTTGGTTTACAGGTGCTATCATTGCAGCAGGATGATGGACCGTCTTTGGAGGGCGAAGCATTTAACTGGCGTTTTATTTGGAGAGCCAAAATTCCTCCAAAAGTGAAGCATTTTATGCATAGAGCCTGTTTGAATGCTTTGCCAGTTGGAACAAAATTGAGAAGCAGAGGAATGGATGTTAATCCCTTATGTCTAATATGTGGGGAGATGAATGAGTCTGTAGAGCATGCTATTCGAGATTGTCCAAGAGCAAGGAGAGTTTGGAAGTTATGCCCGCTGCGACTAGAGCTAGACCAAGTAATTTCCTAGTCCATTTTTGCTTGGTTTTTAGCTTTGAAATCCAAATTGGATGAGGAGCAACTGTGTATTTTTTTTATGGTGACCTGGGCGGTTTGGAAAGCACGAAATAAACAGTATTTTCAGGATTGTGTTATGACGGAAGTACAAATTGTTCAACAAGCTTGTGGCTTCCTTGCTGAATTTCAATATTGTAATTGGGAAAGAGAACCTGGTAGAGCTGCAACTTTCATGTCAAGAGGAATCGATGGGGCTGTTCCTAGATGGAAACCACCATCCATGGGATTCTTGAAACTCAATACGGATGCTGCTGCCAAAAAAGGTAAACCAGCTGGTCTTAGGGCTGTAATCCGAGACTCTGAAGGTAGATTTGTTGCTACGGGTGTTATGAAGACTGATTGATACATGGCAGTTGAGGATACGGAAGAGGAAGCAATCTTGTTTGGCCTTCAAACTGCTGCTGAAAATAGTTGCTCCAATCTAAAAGTGGAATCAGATGCTCTGAAAATAGTGAGATTTTTGCAACAAAAATATTGCCCAGCTTCTTATCTTGGCAATAGGTTTCTTGAAATAGTTGGAATTTCTGAAAACTTCACCTATCTTTGTTTTAATTATATTAGTAGGAACAATAATAGAGTGGCTCATTGTTTGGCCAACTTAGCTTTTAGTTTATAATTCAGTAGAACTATTTGCATTTATTCTATTATCCTCTTATGAAAGTTGTTTCTTTGATCCTTAGTGATCTTTCTTCTTATTAATAATACAGATTGCATTTTATCTAAAAAAAAAAAAACTTTAACAAGTTTAAATAAGTATAAATTCAAAAGGTAATTTAGGAAATCATACAAAAACTTAAATTAAACATTAGAGCTCAGACTACATTCCATAAAAGCCGAATTAACCCCTCATTTAACATGACTCATTCATGCTTCTAATTTGCATATGCTTACATAGTCTTTTTTTATTTTTTCAAAAAATAAAAAATAAAAAGGTAAAAACTAAGAAGAAAGAAAAATCACAAATCTAATATCCATAATCATAACTAAAATTAGTGACGCCAACCATGGCGGAAAGCACCTGCGAAACAATATAAATACTGCCCCCAAAAATAAGAATAATAAGCACAGCAGAAATTGGGTTCTTAAGCAATTCCACTATAGGCTGTAAAACGGTATAAAGAGCACCTGTACTTACTGTAAGTGCATAAAGGGCATATCTTCTCACATTGTCCCAAAACTCTTCCACTAATGGCCCTTCAGGACCCAAAGCCAATGCCTTCTTCTCATCTAATACCATCAAAAACAACACAAATCCTACTGATATAGCTCCCACCACCATAAACCTCAAATACCCATTTGGGGAAACCTGCGGAAAGTTCTGATTTAAAATTATGGATTTGGGATTTGTAGGATATAGTCCTTGTTTTTTAGGGACAATTATTGAAGGTATAGTGGAGGGATTTGTGCGATTTTTCAAATATGATTTGGTTTTGATGGGAATGAAAAGTCTAGAACTTGTAATTGGGTTTGTGAGATTTGTGAATCCTATGAGGTTAAATTGGGATCTGAGTGTAAAGGTCTTCATTTTCTTGCTTGGTTTTTTGGTTTCTTGAGCTCTAACCAATTCTTCAAGCGGTTAACAATAAGGGGTGGGATTTTGTTTTCTTATGGCTCACTTCATCCACCCACATCTTATCTATAGACTAATTGTATGAGCGGCTAAAATAAAATAAAATATGAATTCACTGTATTAACAAAATTTCCTAATTGCACTTGAATCATAAAATATTAAAAATTTTACTTCATAATTTTAAAAATGTCATCTAAAGACTAAGTATTTAAGTATTAATCTGAACCAAATTACCCAAATAAATAAATTCACTTCGCTTGCATCTAGCTCATTACTATCACTACAAATATATTACAGCATTATTAATCCAATTACACAATATTGTATGAAACAAAAGGTTGACTCACTTTATCTTTTTCTTTTGAAATTATCAAATTTAAACTAATATAGATTATACTTAATATATTTATACTTAATCTATTTGCAATAAATTAATAGTTAAATTTATTAAAATTAATAGATTTTAAAAATTAAATAGTTATTGGGTCCTCCACTTGGAGTCCACTTATTATTATAAAAAAAAATTAAAAAGTCAAATTATAGCACTCTCCACCATCAATCAATTTTGATTGAAAAATTTGCTATTTACATGGCTATTTATAGCCATGCAAAGAAGGGAAAAAAAAAAAAAAAAGAAAAGAAAAAGTGAGAAAAGCAAGGGAGAGAGTGGGAGAGATAGAGCAAGAAGTTTTAAAAAAAAATCTCGAGTGATTTTTATGAGTTAATTTTAGGAAATAATTTCTAAAATTGTGAGTAACAAAATAGTGAGAAAATTTTATTTTGGGTATTTTCTGGAAACACTTTGAGTGCCACTATTTTGAGTAGATCTCAAATTATTGTATTATTTCTCTAATATTATTCTAGGGCAGACTCTCTCTATATACTTACTAATTTTATTAGTGGAAGATTTATTTAGAATTTGGCCCGTGGATGTAGCCCAATTAAAGGGGTGAACCATGTTAAATCTGTTGTGCCATTTTATTTATTATTTTCTGCAGTATTATATTGTTTCACTAAAATAATTATGATATATTATGTAATTAATTATTTGAGATATAATTTTGTCTAAGGAGATTGAGTTTTAAGTGAGACCGATTGTGACTCCTCTAATCTTTTCTGGAAATTATTTTTGCTATAATTTTTGTACAATTATTCATACACTATAATCGTGATTTGTCCCGCTGTGTTATCCTAATAAGTGATATCAGAGTTGTTGGTTCTTGTTTTGGAGTAAAGAAATACTGCAACAATGGAGGCTAAGACTAGCAAAATGATCAGTTTAAATGTCACAAATTACCACATATAGAGCAAGAAGATGAAGGATCTCCTATATGTGATGAAATTGCATCTACCGGTATTTGGTACAGATAAATCTGATAATAAATCGGATGAAGAATGGGCATTTGAGCATGTACAAGTGTGTGGCTTTATTCGACAATTTTGTTGATGATAATGTGTATAATCACATTTGCAATGAAACTCATGCAAGAACACTGTGGAATAAATTAGAG
>CANXYC010409502.1:0-29928 GCA_948193065.1 Aleurites moluccanus
CATATATATAAATCATTTATATTCTCATATCATATATATACATCATTTATATTCTCATATCGAATTTGGTTAATATTTTGATTATATTAAAACATCAAACTCTTAACCAAACCAAGCCCTATATACATTATAATAAGAAACATCTATACATAGGAGTAACCTCATTATATACATCTGAAATCCAAGGCTGAAGATGATATAGCCAATGGATATCTGCCTCACTGAGGTCCTGAAAATATTTAACAACTTTGGGGTGAGTATAAATTATACTCAGTGAATCTAAATACATGAATATGCAATATTATTCATGAAAAGTCACATCTATACATTAATAATCTGTAAATAATCAATAACTGATAATGGAATAGTGAAATACATATCATGAACCATAATGCATATAATATAGCATGATTGAGTTATATGTAACATATCATATATAATACTGTACTGTTACTTCACTTCCCTTCCTTCACATTTCCATCCGATCACACTATTTCCAACCAATCACACCATGGCATAGAGAATTTCACCCTCTATAGAAAAGGTCAGAGCATATATACATATATCTGTGTACACAGCCGATGGATTTACTCACTACACCATCGGAGTAGTCCTGTTATAATATATTATATGCAAATGTCTCACATAGTATGAATATATCAATATTAAGTCTCAAATATGACTTTAATGGTGTTAAATAATATCATAAAGATTAAAGGAGAAATATAGCTCAATATGAAATTTTTTATCTCCGGGGCCCAGTTGCGCCAGCGCAGCTGACACCCCTAAATTACGGGTCCGTTTCTCATTTTTCAGACACTTTCTGGTTTTCCTTGAAATCAATATTTCCATAGCAACTTCTTCATACAAATCATAAATATATGTATATAATAAGCAATTAGGCTTGATTTGACATCAAAAAGCCTTTCAGAATAAATTTTATACAGAATCAAAGTTTAGGTTAGTTTCAAACATTTCGGCAGCTCTGTTTTAGGTCATTTTAGCAAAACTGCCCAAAAGTGGATCATTAATGATTTTCAAGCAAGGATATCATTTCATATGCATAAATGCATGACTTATGAATGAATAATGTATGAATCATATATATAGACTCACCTCAGACAAAACTTCCAAAATTCCCCAATAGGCCTAGTCAGCCCATGACTCGTCGTCAGCGGCTCTAGCTCGGAAAGTTTTCCCTATATTAATTAAAATTACTCTTATAAGACTTATACTCAATACTTTTCACATCAAACACATATCAAAGCATATCAACATGCATAAACACATATACTATACATCATAAACCCTATATCACACAATTGACACTTTCTATTCCTTTATGCATCAAATGTACTTCTATCATCATATTTCATTCACATTTCATATATTCATCATTATAATGCTAAGTTAAGAACTTTCAAACACTTAGTTCAATATTTCATACTAAACATACATCAAATTCCAAGTATGATTTCCAAGTACTTATATCAATCAACATTTCCATATTTGAACTTATACATTTACATGATTTACACCATTAAACTACATTCAAATCTTACTTCTTCAATTACATTAGCCTAACACCTTAAATTAACAAAGTCCATATGGCTCCACCTAAATGGAAATCATTCCATTCATCCATTTTTCAACACCAATCAATCAGATAACATTTATATACATCAAATACATAATATTCATCCATATACACCTATTAAATATCAAAGTACAATTCATCATCCAAGTACCTCAAGTTTCAGCCCAAATGAAAAACTATCCAGATGATTTTCTTTCCATCAAATGATCACTAATTCATGTTAAACACATCAAATACATATCATTCAAGCCTTTAAAACTATGAAACACTAAAACATCACACCATTACACATCATCATCATTTCGGCCAAAATGAAGTTCCATTCAAATGGATTTATTTCCATTAATTAACCATTAATTCATATCATACACATCAAATACAACTCATTTGAGCCAAAACATTCATCAAAACAACACTTTGATTCATATTTCTTCCTATTAGGGTTTCATTCTAACTTTTGATTTTTTTTTTTCCAACCAAAACTCATTTTTGATACTAAATAACATCAAAGAACATCTTAAGAACCTAATTAAACCAAAAGAATGGTGAAATCAATCACTTATCAAAAGTTCTTCAAAAACTTCAAAACTTTGATTCTTTGCTTTTTCTTGTTTTTCCTTAGAATCTAAAGCTATATTTGTGTTTAAAATGATGAAATTAGTATGTTTCAATCAAGAAATGAAAGAAAACATCAAGATTTGGTGTTGTTCAAGGTTAGCCGAAACTTAGCAATGGAGGAAAGAGAAAATGGTTGGTGAAATGGCTAAGGAAGAAGATGGATAGAAAATATCCTTAAATATCATATGCCTAATCCTATACTTTGAGCTTATAGTAACAATTGTGAAACCTAGCTATCAAACCATTCAATCCTTCATCTTTTCATCCAATGGTTTGATTTAGGTAAGCCTATAATGATACCATAAGCTTGCATACACCATATAAGTCCATAACTTCAAAGGAAAAAACTAAATTGTTCTTAGTTCAAATTTGATCCTTATCCGAGCAGCTTTGCCCAGACTTATCTTCTACCGGGTCTAAGTCTCCAACAAATCTTCAAATAAATATAACATCATCATTTTCATGTCCTAATATTCTTTTCAACATTTAAATATCATGTTAATTTCCATAAAACTCAAAGGGGTGTGAAATGACCATTTTGCCCCCAGTTCACCAAAAACTCAAATTTATCTGATTTCTTCCTAACAACCTTTAAACCACTTTTACACGTATAATACTTCCTAAAACATGCATATACATTCAATTCAAACATAAACATGCATTAACACACAACTTTCAAACAAAGAAAGAATCTCTTAAGTTTACCCTTTATGGTTCAGGTTCTAAACTTTAACTGAAGTGTTACAAAAATGCTAAGGAGCAGGCTCATCCTCAGATTCGGGCTCAGTGTCAGATGATGCTATCTCAACGTCAGGAACATTAGGTGGCATCGATCCATGACGAGCAATTATGTGTCCCCGTTTGTCCACTAAATAATAAATTATATCTTCACCCATAACACAAAATCCCATCTTTTTACAAATGGCAAGATCAACCATCTCAACTCCTATTGGAATGAAATTATAAGGCTGGTTTTAAAACCCAAAATGATACGCAATAGCAGTTGGTTGTCCGAGATTGGTTGTCCGAGATGTTTAAAATGAGGAAGCAACTTATAAGCAATATTCACTCTACATATTTCTAGCATACACCAAATGAAAAACAACTCTTGTTTGGAAACCTTACTGTTATTTTTTCCTCTTCCAAACAAAGTGTGAGATATAAATCTATGTACATACTGAATGGCGTGACTATGTATCAAATTATCTTTACTCTCATTATGGATGTAAGAATTAATTTCGGTCAATTGAGACCATAAAATTTCCTCATTAAAAATCCTAGGTTCCTTTTTAAGCCCTTATTATCAAATCCAAATATGACATTAAATTCAACAATATAGAGTCTCCTTATAACACCCATTAAATTAAACTCAAGGAATTCAGGGTATGTAGTCTCAAATGCGTAGATGGTATATGTCGGACTACTTAGAAATTCAAAAGCTAATTCTTTATAGGTAGGAACACATAAGGTAGCAAATTTCCTCTATCCAATACCAACCAATAAATCAAATACAACAGTTCGTGATTCTAACACACCTAATGTATACGCATCCATAAATCTAGTATCTCCTAATTTATTACGGGAGATAGAAACAAACTTATCTTGATGAGCAATGCTTTGAAAGTCCCATAGTAGTTGGACTAGCGATAGAGATTCAGTTCTTGGCCGAACACGTCTCCTTTGTCGTGGCCTACCAGTATGCTTGATTCTTGGTATTTGATTGATGAAAATAAAAGAAAACTAAACAAAATAGTGTTTGAATAAAAGAAAATCTTAAAATTGCTAAGAAGAATGATGGAGAGTTGAGACAAAAATGAGAAGTTGACAATTTTGAAAGGAAACTGAAAATGAAGAGATTGGCTTTTGGAAACTGTTTTGACAATTCAAAAAACCAGATGCAACAAGCAGTTTCTTAAGAAACTGGGTGGAGAAGGGTCAAAAACCGAGTAAATGTTTATTAACCGATTTTTAAAATTTAGAGTTTATGGAAAAAAAATCTGGTTGGGAACGGGTTTAGCTCGAGAAACTAGGTACATTTGGTTGAAAAATCAGTACCCAGTTTTTATTTCTGAGCTGGAATTTTAATCTTTAAGAAAAAACCAAGTCCAACTCGCTTGCTTTCTGAGAAATCGGGTCAATCGGTTTGAGAAACAGGGACCCAATTTCTGAAACCTTTTTTTTTTAACTTTAAAATATTATAACTAAAATTTAGCAAACACAAAATTAAATAACTAAATAAAAAAATTAATTTGCTTAAAGTTAAAAAAATATAAATGGAACAAAAAAAAAATTACTAATGGCAGGTTGCCTCCCAGAAGCACTTCTTTAACGTCACTAGCTTGACGTTGAGAAGTTCAATTTGCATCATTCAGATAATAGGTCATTTCATTGTCCAATTTGCCCCCTCCAAAGTATGGCTTAAGGCGCTGACCGTTGACCTTGAATGTTTCTATTGCCTTGTTCTGGATTTCGACAGCTCCATGGGAAAACACTTGAACAACTCGGAATGGACCCGATCATCTTGATTTCAGCTTACCTGGAAAAAATTTAAGATGTGAGTTAAATAACAATACCTATTATCCCGTCTTAAAATTGCGCTTATGTATGTGCCTGTCATGCCATGATTTAGTCTTCTCTTTATAAATCCTCGCATTTTCATAAGCCGTCATCCTTATTTCTTCTAGTTCACTCAGTTGAAGCATTCTTTTGGATCCTGCTGTCTTCATATCCATATTTAACTCTTTGATTGCCCAATAAGCTTTATACTCTAACTCGTCTAGCAAATGATAGGCTTTTCCAAAGACAAGTTGATGACATGCCAATAGGAGTCTTTTAAGCTGTCCTATATGCCTAAAGTGCATCATCTAGCTTAAGAGCTCAATCTTTCCTATAATTGCTCATTGTCTTCTCCAAAATATATTTCAATTCCCGATTTGATATCTCTACTTGGCCACTAGTTTGAGGATGGTAAGGAGTGGCAACCTTGTGCTTTATTCCACATCTTTTTAATAAGGTATTGAAGGCTTTATAACAGAAATGAGAGCCTCTGTCACTTATGATTGCCCTTGGCACTCCAAATCGAGAAAAGATAAATTTCTTTATGAACTTGATTACCACCCGAGAGTCATTCATGGGGCTCGCTATTGCTTTAACCCACTTGGAGACGTAGTCAACTGCCACCAGGATGAATTTATTATTGAATGAAGATGGAAATAGTCCCATGAAGTCAATTCACCACATCAAATAATTCCACTTCCAGAATGGTGTTGAGT
Organism: Aleurites moluccanus; assembly: GCA_948193065.1. NCBI lineage: Eukaryota > Viridiplantae > Streptophyta > Magnoliopsida > Malpighiales > Euphorbiaceae > Aleurites > Aleurites moluccanus. The sequence goes on from CANXYC010409502.1 coordinate 5,488, forward strand.
GGCATGTCATGTCTCCTTGATATGTTCTCCATTCTTTGGCACTGATCGCATGACACTATGAATTTCTTTGCGACCTTGTATATGGTTGGCCAATAAAATATGGATTGCCAAATTTTGGCAACCAATTTTGATGTACTCGCATGGCCTCCAGTTTCTCTTGCATGGCAATGCTCAAGAATATCCCTCATCTCCTCTTCTGGCACACATCTCCTAATCAGCCCATCTCCGAAGTGCTTGAATAGTAGTGGTTCATCCTAAAAGTAATACTTCACATCATCAAAGAACTTCTTTTTCTGTTGTGAAGATAGTTCAAGTGGTACTACTTCATCACCAAATAATTCACAATGTCTACATACCATGGGGATGAACTGGAGATTGCTAATAAATGCTCATCTGGAAATTAATTGTTAACTAACAATTCTTCTTTTACCTCTTCCTTATTCTCCAATTTTGAAAGGTGGTTTACGACCACATTTTCTGAACCCTTTTTATCCTCAATCTCCAGGTCAATCTCTTGGATAAGCAAGATCCATCGAATCAAATGCGGCTTTGCATCCTTTTTCTTCATTAAGTATTTGATAGCCGCATGATCGGTAAACATGATCACTTTTGATCCTACTAAGTATGACCTAAACTTGTCTAATGCAATAATGATTGTGAGCATCTCCTTCTCAGTTTTAGTGTAATTCCTTTGAGCTTCATCCAACACACTACTTGCATAGTAAACCACATGTACTTTCTTATCTTTCCTTTGGCATAGTGCTGCTCCTATTTCAAAATCACTCGCATCGCACATGATCTCAAAAGAGAGGTTCCAATTAGGTGGTGTTATTATTGGAGTTGAAGTCAAAGCTTGCTTTAACCTATTAAAAGGACTCAAACACTCTGGTTAAAATCAAATATAACATCTTTATTTAACAAATCACAAAAAGGTTTGGATTTTTTAGAAAAGTCATTAATAAAGCGACGATAAAAGCCTGTATGACCAAGGAAGCTCCTTACTCCCTTTACATTGGTGGGTGGTGGTAGTTTCTCAATCACCACTATCTTAGCTTTGTCCACCTCAATCCCTTCTTGTGAGATCTTGTGTCCTAGCACAATGCCTTCTTGTATCATGAAATGACACTTTTCCCAATTCAATACCAAGTTAGTTTCTTTACAACTCTTTAAAACCTTTGTCAAGTTCGATAGGCAATCATCGAAGGAAGACCCATACACTGTAAAATCATCCATGAACACTTCCATGGTCTTCTCAACAAAATCAGCAAAGATTGCCATCATGCAACATTGAAATGTTGCTAGAGCGTTGCATAATCAAAAAAGCATTCGCCTATATGCAAAGGTACCATATGGATAGGTGAAGGTTGTCTTCTCTTGATCCTCAGGTGCTATAGGAACCTGAAAATATCCTGAAAAACCATCTAGAAAATAGAAATATAAGTTGCCCGCAAGTCTTTCAAGCATTTGATCAATGAATGGAAATGGAAAATGGTTTTTGTGGGTAGCATAGTTCAATTTTCTATAATCAATGCAAACTCTCCACCCTGTTACTGTCCTAGTGGGAATAAATTTATTATTCTCATTTTCAACTACAGTAATCCCTCCTTTCTTAGGTACCACATGCACTGGACTAACCCATGAACTATCTAAAATTGGATAGATAATTCCAACATCAAGTAAGTTAATCACTTCTGCCTTAACTACATCTTTCATGTTAGGATTTGACCTTCTTTGATGTTCAATAATAGGCTTATAGTTTTCTTCCATTAAAATCTTATGCATGCAAATATAAGGGCTAATCCCTTTAATGTCTGAAATTATCCATCCAATATAAGTCTTGTTTTCTCTAAGACATCTTAATGTTTTCTCTGATTGAATTTCATTTACATTAGCATTCAAAATAACAGGTAAAGTTTCAGTAGAGCTAAGAAATGCGTACCTGAGATTTGACGGAAGTGGTTTCAATTCAAGAACTGACGCTTGCTCAATTAAAGGTAGAGGTAGTGATCCACCTTGACCTAGTTCTTCATAGCAAAACCTCTTCTGATATGGAATAGCAACAACTGCTTATAATGCATATGCACATTCGACTATCTCCACTTTCTCATCTTTTGTTGTTCCATTATTCATCAAGCAAGCCTTAAGAGGGTCTTCAAAATATTCCTTCTCGAATACCTCTTGAACCAACTCATCAATGATATTAGTACTGAAATAATGTGAAGCTAGGATATTTATCCGCTTTTTCAATATTGAATACCACTTCCTCATGACCCACTCTCAATGTCAGCTTCCCTTTCTTAAAATCTATCAAAGCTCCAGCTGTTGCAAAAAATGGTCTTCCAAGAATATAGGGAACTTCCACATTCTCATCCATATCTAAAACAACAAAGTCCACTAGAATGTAGAATTTTCTTACTTTCACCAACACATTTTCTATAGTACCAACCGAATACTTAACCAATCTATTTGCAAGCTGCAATGTCATTCTTGTTAATTTCATTTCTTTGAAGCCCATTTTTTCATATATTGAGAGTGGCATCAAACTTATACTCGCACCAAGATCATATAATGCTTTTTTGAACTCTGTCTCTCCAATGGTGCATGGTATGGAGAAACTCCCAGGATCCTTAAGCTTCGGTGGAAGCTTATTCTGAATAATAGCACTACACTCATCTGTCAATGCTACTGTAGCATCCTCTTCTAATTTTCGTTTGTTGGACAACAATTCCGTAAGAAAATTAACATAAGTAGGCATCTGTGCAAGAGTTTCTGCAAAAGGAATGTTTATTTGAAGTTGTTTGAGCACCTCTAAAAACTTCTCATATTGCTTGTCCAACTTGTGTTTTCTCAACCTCTAAGGAAACAGAATCGATGGGACTTAAGGTTAAATCTTTGGTGTTTCAAGCATCCCATCTTTCTTCTCATCTTTATTCTCTTCACTAGGAGTCACTTTTATGTTCTTAATGTAATAACCTTACATTGCTCCTTCGGATTAACTTCTGTGTTACTGGGTAGTGAACCCTGACTTTTATTGGATACTAAATTAGCCAGCTATCCCATTTGCACTTCCAGGTTCTTTATTGTCGATGCTTGATTCTGAAATGTTGAATCAGCTCTATTCATAAAATCAGATGTCGACTTGGCTAAAGTTGCCACTATATCTTCCAAGTTAGACTTCTTTTCCTGTGGTTGCATCTGATTTCTTTATTGGAAACCCGAAGGCTGAAATGGTCTTGATGGCCCTCATTGATTTCCTTGCATCGAAGGATTCAGTTGGTTACTCTGATTGCTCTATGAAAAATTTGGATGATTTCTCCATCTAGGATTGTATGTGTTCATATAAGTGTTGTTCTGTTGAACTTGTTGTCTATTAAAGTTAGACACATACTGCATTTGTTCCATGGTGGAGCACTCTGCTGATACATAGTTATCTCCACAATATTTGCAACTCAATAAGGTGTTAACTATAGCGTTGACTTGGCCATTGTTGTTGTTTCCTAATATTTTATAGAGTGCATTGACCTTGGCATTGACCATAGCCATATGATCCACTTCATATACCCTAGCAGTTTTCTTTGGTTGACTCCTTTCATTTTCCCATTGGTGATTGTTTGAAGCAATTTCTTCTATAAGTTAATATGCTTCATTAGCCGATTTATTGATCAATGCCCCTCTAGCTACTGCATCCAAGGTAATTTGAATGGTCAGTGATAACCCTCTATAGAAGGTTTGCATCATAGTGTAGTTATCTATGTGGTGATTCAGGCATCTCCTCTGCAATCCCTTGAATCTCTCTCAGGCCTCATAAGAGACTTTCCTTCTAGCTATCCAAAATTGAGGATTTCGTTCTTGAACCTAAGCATTTTCCCAGGTGGAAAATACTTAGTTAAGAAAGCTTGGACAAGCATTCTCCAACTGGTGAAGTAATTTGTTGGATGCTTGTTAAGACAATCCTTAGCTATGTCTCTTAACAAGAAGGAGAACAACATCATCCTAATGGCTTCATCTGAAACACCATTAATCTTTACTGTGTTGCAAAGCTCCACAAAGTTAGATATATGGGAATTGGGATCTTCTAGTGGACCCCCTCTGAATTGCTTGTTGGACAACATGTTGATGAGTGCAGGGTCCAACTTGAAATTGTTATTGCTAATAGCTGGTCTGGCTATGTTTGATTGTGCCCCATTCAAGTTTGGCAACACATAGTCTCTAAAGGTCCAGGCTTGTGGTTGAACATGAACCGAAGGTTCATGTATATCTTGTTGCACCTCGTTCCCTTGTCCATTTACTTTAGCGGTTGTCATCACTGTCGTCGCTGCCGCTTCAACTACTCCTCTTAAATCTGCCATGTTATTTCTTTCTTGTTACTTCCTTTGCCTTGCTTCCTTCCGATTCTTTTTGCACAACTTTTTGATTTCTGGATTCAATGGCTAAAGGTTCGCTAAACCAAACCTTCGCATAAATTTATGCAATACAAATCACAATTAAGCAAGAAATATTAAAAACTAAGTAAATGGTCTAAATTAATAAAGAATATATCTTGTATTGATATTAACACAAAATTATTACCTCCCTGGCAAAGGCGCTAAAAACTTGTTGGGCATTTCTCAAGTATACGAATCGTTTATGCAAGTAATAGTGTATGAGTGAATATCGTGTCCCTAGAGAGGCATGGTCAAGTACCAAAAATAAATAATTCTGAATTATTTAGACAAAATTATAATTAATTATTGAAATAAAAATTAAAGTAATATTGAAAAATAATGACAAAGTAATTTTTAGTTTTGAAGATTGAAATAATTTTAACAAGTCAAGAATTTAGATTTCGTCAATTGATCTTTTATGATTCCAACTCATGATTGATTATTCATAATACCAAAGTAATGAATTAACTACTCTAAACTATTGTAATTCTCTCTCAAGCAACTACAAAACACTTATATTAATTCCATGTCTACTCTCGTGATCATCTAGTTAATGTAAACTCATTAAGTTCCTTAGCAATTTCTAACCCCTAAAGCGTGTTCCAATCTATTGGCAACTCAATTCTATAGTCTATTGATTTAATGCACTAATAGTATATTTCATCTCTCGATCCATCATAGACCATCTAAAATATTGTTCAATAATGGCCAATTACTAAACAATTATAATCCTAAATCAATAAATTAACGATTTCACTATATGTACAAGATAATCAATAAATCATAATTGAATCATAAAATTAACAATTGACTACATCTAAATCCTAGTATAAAGATATTAGCTACTCATAATTGAAATTAAATTGATAAATTTTATTGAAAAGTAAAAAGAATTCAACATGCTACAATTCATATTCAATTTAGAATTGAAAAGAGTTAGAAATGAACTCTTGATAAATCAAACTTAATCCAACTTGATTGCTCTTCAATTTGAGGTTGCTTTTTATCTTCAAGATTTTCTCTTTTGAAAATCTTGAAAATCTCCTAAAAAAACACTCCCAAAAGCTTCCTCTCCTTTGAAAATAAAAATCTGAAGTTTTTATATCTAAAAATCTGCTTTAAACATAAAAAATCGGGTTGTAAACCTAGAAACTGGGTCTTGGCCTTCCCTGATTTTTGGGTCTGAGTCTAAGGTCAGTTCTTTTCCTCCGAAAATCGGGTTCGTGGTTCAAAAACCAGGTCATCTTTTTCAAAAATCGAGTACTAGTTTTTATAATACTGAATCTTTCAAAATTATTTCTAATTTTGAACCAAAAGTAATCATATCTCAAATCTTCTTCAAATCCAAAAACAAATCAAAATTCAAATAAAATAAAATAAAATAAAATCTTAACTAAATCAAATTAAATTGAATTTAAAAGACTGTAAAATTATGCCTAACAAAGTACCCATCGTAGTAGCTTGCGATTGAAGTCCTTAAGCCTCGCTGTGCGTCGCAATAAAATGGTGCCATTTATTTGAAAACATCCTAAGTAGTCAAAATATAACTTTCAAAATAGTTTTAGGGTTGCTTTCCAACCAAGGACTCCTAAAGCTTTCCTTTTAGCCTTTAATCCAAATATTCTATTTTGATTAAAATACCAAATATGAACCTTTTCAGAAGCTAATTTGGCACCAAAATAGACCTAAAAACTCTAAAATTGGAAGAAAATTTGGACTGGGGGTGGCGGCAGCGAATATGCAAGGCCTAGAGCTCATCAGCTCGGGGAAGAGCCATGTGGCTCTTCATAGAGCCATGTAGCTCAAGCAAGGGTGGTGTGGCCCTTCATTGGGCCATGCGGTTGTGCAAGAAGCCACATGGATCTTGCAAGAAACCATATGACAATGAATGCCACATGGGCCAGACGGCTTGTCGCAAATGGGCCTATCGACCCTCTGTGCACCCGTTCTTGCGTCCAAACTATCCGAAGTTACCTGAAACTTTCCAAAAATCATTAAAATAGTTTTAAACTCTTTTCAAATGAAAAAAAAAAAAACTTAAATTGGCCTTAGGCTGGTATGGGCCCGGCTGTTTGCCTCAATCGGGCAGCACGACCGCTTGCGGGCCTGAATTGCATATGGACTACCTAATATGTTCCAAAATGATCCAAAATTGTTTTGAAATGTATGTTTACATATTTTATATTAAAATACAAACTCAGATCATCAATTTCTAAGACAACCCTAGTAATTTCCTCGATCCAACAATAAAAGTGATCACTTAACAAGCAACCTTCTTCTCATGATCTCAGTTCTTGATGCTACATCATTGGACTTTGGCTCGGGCTCAACGTGTGTCGAAAATTGGTGCTAACAATTTACCTCCATTTTAGTAGTTTTTGTGGAGCATATCTGCTAGTAAACACAGTGCAACAAAGCATGATAAAGTTCATGCAATCATTCAATGTTAGGATGTGTAAACCTGAACCTTACCATTCCGATGTATTTGGTTGCATCGAGAAATTTTAGGTCAATGAAAATTTCCCTTATTTGAGGGAGTCCTCATCAAATCATTGAGGACCTTTGTCCAAACAATGTGAATGTATTCTTCCATCAAACACATTGAGGATCTTCCATCTAAGCAATACAAATATATCTTTACCATCGAAATATTAAGGATCCTCTATCCAAGCTATTATAATACCCTAGAAAAGTTTACTATGTTTTGATGATTAAAGTTCTCAGTATGTTGTTTAAAATTATCGAAATGACTAAAGATAATTTTAAAAACTCAGTTAGAGCGAAAACGGAAAACTTTTTCAAAAAATATCGGTGTCGATATCACTGCTGTAAAAATAGCAGTCTGGTCGACGGATGAATTTCTGATTCTGACTAAGGGTAAATGATTATGTATATGCATGTGTAAATACAGTAAAAAGTAAGAGGTGAAAAATATTTAGAAACATTGAAAAAGTAAGCAATGGCAAAACCGTAAATAAATAAAATTTTAGGGGTATAATGGAATTTGGACTGTCTGAGTTTCAGAACGGCTCTGAAATTATTTTATTTATAAAGTATAAATAAAAATAAGATGTTTGAATATTCACTTTGAAATCCAAATCCCGACAAAATTGTCCTAATAAATTACAGAAGGAAAATATGGCAACAGCACAATTTAAGGAAAGTTTAAGGACCAAAGTGAAATTTGCCAAATGTGACTTACTATATAAGTCACACTTAGAAATTTTTTTGTTCTTTATTTTGTTCTTCCTTGTCTGAAATTCTCTTCCTCGATTTCCATTGATTTTTCTTCAAATTTGTTAAGGAAAACCATGGAAACTTGATTCAAACCTTGAATCTTCCATCCTCCATCCATTTGCAACGTTGGAGAATAAAAAAATTTCAAGAACAAAGCACTTGGAATTTTTGGCCAAAGCATCATTTTGAGGTAAATTGATGTTTTGTTTGATTTTATGTTTGATTTGGGGTTATTAGATGTTAGTTAGATTGTGTAATGTGTTTAATTGCATCAATTGATGCATATAGTATTTTTGCCTAATTTTCAAACCCTAAACCTAAGTTATAAGAGATGATTTGCTGAAATTGGATTAGTATGTGTAATTTGAGTATAGAATAAGTTAATTGGAAGTTAATTGATGAATATTCTATGGTTGAATTGTTGTAGAAAATTCAATTGAAGAAAATTGCACATTTTACCTATTTTGAGGAATTTGAAGGAATTGGTGGCAAACCAATTTTGCTAGTTCATTTGGAGTGTTAGGTGAGTCTTTTATGCATCATATGTTATGCCTAAAGTGTTAAAATGTCAATTGGAATTCATTTGCAAAAAGGTAATTTTGGCCGAACCCTAATGTGGCAAATTGCCTTTGATTTTGCTTCATTTTGGCTTGTTTTTCCAAGCCAATTTGATACATTTAATGATATTTATTGATGTGTATATGATGCCTATGGAATTGCTTATAATGTGTGTTGTTGTTAACAATTAGAGCAATGTCAATTTGAACCAAAACCTTGTCAAAATGTCATTTTATTGTTGCACACAATGTGTTTGATAAAATGCCTAGCTCAAAAATCCATAGGCCAACTATTTGAATGCCATCGTCACCAGCGATAATAGCATGCCAATTGCGTCAACTTTTTGTCCGTAATTGGCCAACTTATGTTTGATTCCATTGTTGATTGATAGACATTTGGTCATTGTATAATCAATTGTTATTGATTTCCTATTGATTCTATTGCTCATTGAATTGATTGATGATGAGTTATTGATACTTGGTGATGCCATTATTGTGAATGGTATCTATTGATGTGTTTATTGATTCTATTGATTCCGATGTGATTTGATAGAGCTGCCGCCTCGACAGGGTAGTGAGTACCTACTGTCGGCATTGTGCATAATGCATTGTTATTATGCTCTAACTGGGAAGGGATATCAGTCATAGTCATAAGACCTGATCCGTCTTATGTTTATTGATATGAGATTGATTTGTGCTTGACACATTTCTATGCGTTTCATGGCTCTATATCTGTCATTATCTATCTTATCCATGTGATATACTATCCATTAATGTGATTTTTGACTTACAGTCATATTTTGTATTTGATTCTGTATTCCAGAGATTTTGAGCAGATTAATTTATTTATCTCACCTGCCTATTGTTGTATTGACATTCCATTACCTATTTATTGGTCGATGCATATTAGATTTACTGAGTATCATATATACTCACCCTCTCACTGTTTCCCATCTCCAGATACAGAGTATGAGGCAGATTCTTGGCTTTTGTTCCTCCAAGAAATTCTGCAGTCTGACAAAGATAGTGTAATTAATTTAAACACCATATCTTTTGTATGTGTACTAGATGTTCCATGGGTATTGTATAATGGTATAGACATATTGTATATATATAAGAGTATGACATATTTTGGAGTATAAATGTATATGTGTATATGATCGGCAATTATAGAAAGTAATAGAATGAATGACAAAGTAACAGAATGAATAGTGTTTATGTGAGTATATGATTATAAATTGATATGTATAGTATGAGATTGTATAGATGTGATGATGGGTTCTATGGGTGTCGGTCGCCTCTGTCATCTCCTGCACCCTAGGACTGTCGTGCTTCAGAAACGGGTCGTGACAGCTATGTAATGTAATACCCTAGAGTTTTGATTCAGTTACTAAACAGTTTTCTTAAGTACTGGTCCGATAACACCGAAAATATTTACACAGCCTAAGGAATTAATACAATATCAAATCTAAAGTTATTTAATTCAAACACATAGGTAATAAGAGAGCAAAAATAATGATATAAACAAAGTATGAAAAAGTGTTAAAAATTATGAAAAATCAATAGAATGGCAAAATTATAAATAAGTGAAACTTTAGGGGCATTTTGGAAAACCACCTGTCTATAACCCATAATCTTAACAAAGACAGTATAATATTAAACTACAGCTAAAAATAAGCTTATTCACTCCCTATAATGATATTTGAAACTAAATAGAATTTACAAAATTAGTTACAAAAACTTTTGGGTTAAAAGTATAAATAATGAAAGTTTTGGGGTAGAAAACCTAATTTTCATAAATTGCTACCTATATAAACAACACTTAGCCAAAATTTCCATCACATTTCTCCTTCTTCTCTTTTCCCTTCCTTGGTCGAACACACCTAACCAATTATTCACCCATTTTCATGCCATTTTTAAGAGGAAAAACCATAGAAAACTTGATTTCCAACTTTTATAAACTTAATTCCATCTAAATTTCACCAAAGGAATCAAAGGAAATCTAAGAATCCCAACTTAGGGATTCTGGCCATCATACTACTTCTAGGTAACGTGATGTTTTCTTCATTCTTTTAAGTTAAATAGATGTTTTAGATGATGAATTAGGTGAATTTAGCAATTGATTGCATCAATTTGTTTAATTTGATGGAAAACCCTAAATTCAAACCCTAATTAGGTTATGTAAAGAACTAGACCCTAGATTAAGCTTCCATAATCTATAATTAAGTTAGATTATGTTTAATTATATTCATTAGAAGCTAAAATGGTGATAATTTTTGGTGTAGAATCAAAGGAAGAGCATAGTTGCCATTTTTGCCTCCTTTGAAGCAAGTTGAATATTCAAGCCTAATTTTGGCAATTTGAAGGTTTAGGTGAGTTTGATATACATCATTTTACATGTCTAAAGTGATAAAATAAATTATATAAAGCATTTGTGAAAACTAATTATTGGCCGAACCACATTTGCCTTTTGTCTTTGAATTTTTTGCTTTGATTTTTCTTTGTTTTCCAAGCCTATTTTGATCCATATTGTATAGTTATTTGTTGGACTTGAATTGCCTATTGAATTTTTCATATTCTGAGCTTGTTGATTATTATTTGGGCACTGTTAAAATTCCACCAATACCCTACCAAAATATTGTTGGAAAGTTGCACACCAAGTGTTCGATAAAATACCACAATGAATCTTTCATAGGCCTACCAAGCCAATGCCATCATCATCAGCGATATTGTTTAGCCAATTGCACCAGCGTAACTGACATTGGTTAACCACTTTTGTGTCCAACCTTTACTTGAATGCCATACCAATTGTTATACCAATCAATGCTTCCATTGTTTATATATGTTTAATTGATGACACCGATTGAGTAATATGTAACTTATACATTCATTGATGAATACATTGTTCTTGATCTATTCCTATTGATTAATTGCCTTGATTAATGTTCCTTTTGCCTTATCATATATTGATTTGACAGAGTTACCTTACCGACAGGATAGTGGGTGAGTATTGTCGGTATTGTGCATAATGAATACTATGGACCCTGGCTGGGAAGGGTTAATGTCCTAGGCATAAGGCCTGACCCACCTTAGGTAAATTACATATGGATTATATCATATTATATGTGTTAAGGCTCATTATCTATCATTTCCACATGACTTATATACTTATGACCTGCCTATTTAATACTGACTATTAATGTTATCTAATATTTCTTCATATGTCAATTAGTGTGAAAACCAGATACCTAATATTTGTTTATCTCATTTTCTTAATGAATACCCTACCCTAATGTAATGTGATATATATTGAACTCATTGAGTATTTTTTATACATACTTTATAGTGGTTTAATATTTTTCAGGTCAGGAGTAGAGAGCAGGTTCCAAATCTTCTCCTTTTGTGGAACCAGCAGACTAATTTTACAGTGTAAATATTTGTACTTTGTATCTGTGTAATATTTTAGTAGCTCCATGGGTTTGTACTAGATATAGTTGTGTGTATATAACTCAATGTATAATACATATATATGCAGTTAAAGTATATTTGTTACATGCTGAATTACAAAATACATAACAGAAAGAAATTAATTAAGTAACAGTAAAAGATAAATAGATATGTTAGGGGTTCTGCGAATATCGGTAGCCATTGGCTGTTCCTGCATCCTAAGACCGTCATATTCCAATTCTGGGACGTGACATGTAATCATACTTCTACTATCGAAACATTGAGCAACAACTACCTATACAATGTAAATATAATTCTACCATCGAAATATTGAGAAACTTCTATCCCAGCAATGTAAATATAATTCTACCATCGAAATATTGAGGAACCTCTATCCAAGCAATGTAAATATAATTATACCATAGAAACATTGAGGAACCTCTATCTAAGTAATGTAAATATAATTCTAGCATCGAAATATTGAGGAACTTATATCCAAGTAATGTAAATTTAATTCTACCATCGAATTAAAGGTTTGCAATTCTACTTTTTATTTGACTTGAATAATTTTTCTTTTGCATGATTATAACCAAATTTGTTTTCCTTCTTTGTCTTTTTGTTCTAACTTTTGCCTAGGTCTCCACTTAAGGTTTTCAATTTAGCGAGCTATCTTCTTTCTTTCTTCTTTCTTAATATGCTCTAACTTTTCTCTAAGTTGCCCTTTTGGGTTTACAACTCAGCTAGCTTTTTTTTTTCCTTTCTTCTTTTTCTTTTCTTTTCTTTTCCTTCTTTTCCTTTTCTCAAATTTGGTTACTTTATAAACACAAGGCAGCTTCTTCCAAAAAAACATGCAAAGTAGAATCCATTCTACAAGCCAAGTATTGTACTAGCTTCATGCAGCTTTATTCATCTAATAAGAGTATAATAACATTTGCATGGCTTCACATTTGTTATTGATTGGCCCTTTTAGATTTTATAACCAAATATTTTATCTCATTTGCCCTAATTTTTGCCTAGGTAGACTTCCTAAGGTTTTCTACCACATCATTTCTTACTTCTCGAAAAGGATTTTACTATGACCTTGAGTAACATTCTATTTTCAACTTCTCAAGATTTTGGTGAAAGAAAGACCAATGCGATCTTGAAGGTATCAATTTTCTAGAGAGGTAGAGTTATAGATCATTTGGACAATCCTCTCCTATTTTGATTCTCCAAAATTCACCAATCTATTCCAATCCTTTTGAATTGTTGTTCAAGCCTTCACGGTAAGCTCATAAATTCCATCACAATTTTTGTCACGACCCATTTCCGGATCACGACGGTCCTAGGATGCGGGAGATGCCAATGGCGATCGGCACCTGTAGAATCCAGTATCACATGCATAATCTATAAACTATAATATATTATCCATTTTAGTTAGTTACCATCCATTCTATTATTCTGCAATTCATTCTGTAATTTACAGCAATTGGCTGTAACAGTTATACTAACATGCCATATACTCATCATATGTCATCAAATATCATCAGATACATAAATATATATATGTACATTTCCTAGCTAACCCATACATACCCTATGGAGCAGCTAGATTATGAATATCAAAATAATACAGAATTCAGAATATACACATCAGAAACAGCTAGCAGAAATCCTCGACAGACAAAATTCTGCAATCTACTCCTCTCCTGAAATGGTTAAACAAAGAAAATGTGAGTATATAAGATACTCAGTGAATCTATATGCATCATCAAATAATCAATATGTAACAATGGAACAATGATGCCAATAGGTCAAGATAACATTATACAGAATCAGTAACATATTACAGAATAGTCAAAGAACATAGTATAGGCTCGGTGTCATATGGAAAAACAGATAAAGAGATGAATTGTATGAAATCATATAATCTCCAATAGAATCAGTATGGACTATATGCGAACATATATTCTCCAGTAGCATATCAATATCAATGAGCATAAGACTGATCAGGTCTTATGGCCAGGACCATAACCCCTCCTAGCTAGGGCACCAATAATACAATGTGCACATCGCTGATAGTATTTTCCCACTACCCTGTCGGAGCGGTAGCTCTGTCAAGCCACATTAATATCAATATAAAGAAGCAACATATCAATGGATACCATTATGCAATAATAGCATCCTCCATATCAATAAGCTCAATATCAATCAATTAGTTATCAATAAGATCAATGACATTGCTATAGATGATATATAATCAAAGGCAATTAGTTAGGTAATCAACAAAGACATGGAACAAAAGTTGGCTTAGCAAAGGAAAACGGTAGGCCAATTGGCATGCTAACGTCGCTGGCGACAATGGTATTCAAATAGTAGGCCTATAGAATACAAAGCAATAGGCCAAAGGCAAAAACAACTAGTCATTTTCACAAACACTTGGCAGGCATATCATGGCAAGCCAATTGGTTAGGTTATGGTGCAAATTTGACTTGCCCATTTGAATCAACAACAAAACACATTGACAATTATACAATAGGTATCAAAGAAACAAGAATAAACAATACAAATTGGATCAAAATGGCTATGGAATTCAAGACAAAATCAAGAAAAAATCAAGGCATGTGAATAGTGATTTCAATTCGGCCAAAGTGACACTTTCTTATATGAATTCCAATAATCAATCTAAGATGTTAGGCATGTTATTTGATACATATAAGACACACCTAAGCTTTTAAATTGCTTTGGAAAATTCAATTCCACCATAATTCACTAATGGAGCCAAATAGCACAACTTTATCACAACTTATGCTCTACATCAAATTAATTACTAATTAATTGTCTATTAACCACCAATTGCTATATTCTAATATCAATTAACATAAAATAACACTAAATCATTAAACTCATTCATACAACTTCACTAGGTTAGGGAAAATTAGGCATTTTCAATAATTTGCATCAATTGATACAATTTAACCTAAAACTCATTCAATTCAACCTTAGAATTATCTAACTAAACCATAAAATCAAACAAACATGTTGATTACCTTGAATGGGATGAAGTGTCCGAAACATTGAAGCTTTCAATCCTTGGTTTCCTTTGCTCTTTCTTATAAATTAATGATGGAGATAGATAGAACTAGGTTAGGACTTAATTTTTCTATGATTTTACTAAGAAATTTGGTGAAATTTGATGAAGAAATGGATGGGAAAATGATGGAAGAATGGTTCGGCCTATGGAGAAGGAAGAAGAAGAAGATGGCCAAATGATTCTAAGTGTTGGTAAAATACAAAAATCCATTGGCAAATTACAACTTAATTCCCAAACTTTCATAAGTTACACTTTGACCCCAAATTCTTCTGTAATTTATTCTGACAATTCTGTCAAGATTTGAATTCCAATATGGGGAGTTAATAAGCTTATTTTAATTTATACTTATTTATAAAAATGATTTCAGAGTCATTCTGTAACTACGACAGACCAATTTCCACTATTCACCTTAAAGTTCCTTTTTATTTATGATTTTGCCATTGGTTATTTTTTCAGTGTTCCTAAATGTTTTTCACTTCTTTCTTTTTTACCAAAATTACATATGCATCATGGTGATATTTTACCCCCTAGTCCAACTCAGAAATTCTTCTGTTGACCGGACAGCTAATTTCTCGGCAGTGTTCCCGACACCGCCGCTTTCCGGAAAAGTAATTAGTTCGCTTTCTAACTGTGTCTCTAAAATTATTTCCCATCATTTTAAGACTTTTGAACCACATACTGAGAACTAAATCATACATATATATTATAACTTTCTAGGGTATTACATTCTACCTCCTACAAATAAATTTGTCCTCGAATTTAAATAAATACATACCTCACTGCTGGAACAGGAATGAATATCTGCTCCGCATCTTCTGCTCACTCTCCCAAGTGCACTCCTCCATGGACTGGTTTCTTCAGAGCACTTTTACTATCGAGATCTCCTTATTACGCAACTGTCTGACCTGTCGATCAATAATCTCCACTGAAAGCTCCTCATACGACAAGTCCTTACTGAGATTCACATCCTGAACCTCCAATATGTGAGACGGATTAGATACACACTTTCGCAGCATCGAGATATGGAAAACTATATGTATATGGCTCATGCTAGGTGGAAGAGCCAAGCTATAGGCCACATTACCAATCTTCTCAAGAATCTCAAATAGGCCTATAAATCTTGATGATAACTTTTTCCTCTTCCCAAATCTTATAATACCCCTTATCGGTGAGACCTTAAGGAAGACATGATCACCAACTGCAAAATGTACATCCTTCCTCTTCGGATCAACATAACTCTTCTGCCTACTAAAGGCAGTCTTCATCCAATCTCTAATCACAGGTACCTTTTCCATAGTCTCTCTGATCAACTCTGGCCCCTCAAGTTGCTTCTCCTCTGGCTCCACCCAATACACTAAAGATCTATATTTTCTACCATATAGTGCTTCAAATAGAGCCATACCAATAGAAGAGTGGTAGCTATTGTTATAGGAGAACTCAATCAATGGCAGATAATAATCCCAGTTAACTTTGAAATACAGAACACACAATCTAAGCATATCCTCCAAAGTCTGGATTGTCCTCTCCGACTGCCATCAGTCTGTGGATGAAAAGCAGTACTGAACTGTAACTGGGTACCCATGGCCTCCTGAAACTTCTGCCAAAATCGAGAAGTAAACTGTATACCTCTGTCTAAAATAATCATCAAAGGAACTCCATGAAATCGCATAATCTTATCCACATACAACTGTGCATACTGAGCTGCCGTGTAGATAGTATTAGCCTTCAAAAAATTAGCAGATTTCATCAAACGGTCTACAATCACCTATATGGAGTCATAACCCCTGGTAGTCCTCGGTAGACCCACTACAAAAGTCATAGTAACCTGCTCCTATTTCCACTCTGGCAACTCAATCTCCTGAAGCAATCCTGATGGCTTCTAATGCTCAAACTTAACCTGCTGATAGGCTAAGCATTTGGACACAAACTAAGCTATATCTCTCTTCATCCCAGACCACCAATATACATCTCTCAGATCATGGTACATCTTGGAAATCCCTGGATGTACACTGTATGCTGAGTAGTGAGACTCTCTCATAATTCGATCTCGTAGCCCATCAACATCTGGTACATATATACACTTCCTACCCTTCAGTACCCCATCCTTTACTGTAAACTCTATCATCTTCCCATTCTGTACCTCTCCCTTGAGCTTCAGTAGATAAGGATCCCTATCTTGAGCCATTTTAATATCATCAAGTAACAGTGACTTCACCCGAAATTGGTCTATTAGAGCCTGGTTCTGATCCTGAGATCCCAACTCCAACTCCACTCCCAAATCTGCTAACTCCCTCATCTCTCGAATCAAAGGTCTCCTGCCAATCATATTATGAGCTAGACTGCCATGGATTTCCTACTCAGTGCATCAGCCACTACATTGGCCTTACCCGGGTGATAAAGGATCTCGCGATCATAATCCTTAAGTAGCTCCACCCATCTACACTGCCGAAGATTTAGATCCTTCTGCTGAAATATATACTGTAAACTCTTATGATCAGTATATATCTTACATTTCGATCCAGACAAGTAGTGTCTCCAAATCTTCAATGCAAATACAACCGCTGCCATTTCCAAATCATGAGTCGGATAATTTGCTTCATGCTTCTTTAACTGAGAAGAAGCATAAGCTATCACCCTATCATTCTGCATCAACACACACCCCAATCCAATCCGAGAAGCATCACAATACACCGTGAATTTCTCCACCTCTACTAGCAATACTAACACTGGAGCACTGGTGAGGTAATACTTCAAAGTCTGAAAGCTGTGATCACACTCATCAATCCATAAATAATGCTTTTGTTTCCACATTAGCCTAGTCAATAGAGCTATAATCTGGGAGAAATCCTTCACAAATCTCCTATAGTACCCAGCCATACCCAGAAAACTACGAACCTCTGAAACATTGGTAGGCTGGGGCCAATTAGCAACCACTTCAATCTTTTGAGGATCCACCTTAATACCATTCTTGCATATCAAATGACCAAGGAAACACACTTCGGTTAGTCAGAACTGGCATTTAGATAATTTAGCATACAACTGATGCTCCTGAAGTGTCTGCAACACAATCCTCAGATGCTCCACATGCTCCTCCTCACTCCTAGAATAGATAAGTATGTCATCAATGAATACAATGACAAACTTATCCAAGAATGACTTGAACACCCTGTTCATCAGATCCATAAAAGCAGCCAGTGCATTGGTCAACCCGAATAGTAACACCAAAAACTCATAATGCCCATATCGGGTCCTAAAAGTAGTCTTAGGTACATCACCCTTCTTAATCTTCAACTGGTGATACCCATGCCTCAGATCAATCTTCGAAAAATGGCTAGCACCCTACAGCTGATCAAACAAGTCATCTATCCGAGGTAATGGATACTTGTTCTTCACTGTCACCTTATTCAGCTGCCTATAGTCTATACACATCCTCAAAGAGCCATCTTTCTTCTTTACAAACAATACCAGTGCACTCCATGGACAACTACTCGGTCTAATGAACCCTCTATCAAATACCTCCTGTAATTGCACTTTCAATTCCTTCAATTCAGCTGGAGCCATTCTGTATGGAGAAATAGATATAGGGTCAGTGCCTGCATACACCTCAATCTCAAACTCAATCTCCTATCTATGGGCAATCCTGACAACTCCTCAGGAAACACATCAGGAAACTCTTGAACTACTGGTATCTGATCAAGCTATACATAAGACTTCTGCACATCTATCACATGAGCCAAATAGGCTGAACAACCTTTCCCAATCATCCTCCTAGCCTGGATAGCAGAAACTAGATTAACTTGGAACTCCCGAATATCACCCTGAAACTCAAACTCTGGCTGCCCCTCAGGCTGAAACCTAACCCTCTTTCGATAACAATTAATAACCGCTCGGTGCCTCGTAAGCTAATCCATACCCAGAATAACATCTAACTCTAATACAGGCAACTCAATCAAATCAGCACGTAATATATTATCATCAATCTCAATCACACAGTCAGGATAATAATAATCCACATCAATACTATCACCCATAAAAGTAGCAATCATTAAGGGCACATCTAACAATTTCCTTTCTTTATTCAATTTAGGTGCAAAATGTGGTGACACAAAGGAGTAAGCAGCACCAAAATCAAATAAGGCATTTGCAATCTCATTCTGAATCAAGATAGTACCCGTAACCACATTGTCTGATCTCTGGGCCTCATAGGTGTTGACTGCAAATACTCTACCCTGACCCCTACCAGCTGGAGCCTATCCTCCCCTGCCTCTGCCTCTGTCTGAAGCCTCTCTACCCACATTCTGACTCATCTGTACTATCAGCTGAGAGACCGTAACAGATAGCTGTTGCTCAGCCCTCAGTGGACATCTGTTAGCATAGTGGCCCTGCTAGCCACATCTCAAACAAGCACCAGTCTGTCTTTAACACTCCCCTCCATGTCTCCGACCACAAAACCCACAACTAGGACTACTGGGTGTCTGTATAGCTAGTTTCGAAGAACCCTGAGAATAGGCAGGTGTTGACTGAACCACTGACGGTTCCCTAATCTGAATCCTCTTCCTCTAACTACTAGCTATAGATCTCTGATCAAATCATGGCACTGGCTCTATCTACCTAGGCTGGGAGCTACTCTCCCCCCTCCTAACCTGAGATTTGGGACCCTCTTTCCTCTTCTGGTCCCTCTTAACCCTCTCTGTCTTATACTTTTCTTCCATCTATGTCGTCTTATCAATAACTATCGTCAGAGAAGTAAACTCAGTAGCCACCAAAGCATTATGTAATGCAGCATGAAGACCCCTCTGAAACCTACTGATCAAATCAACCTCTGTAGGAATAATATGAGTAGCATACCTACTTAACTTGATAAACTCCTTTACATACTCCTCAACAGATCTGTCTCCTTGCTCTAACTGCTCAAACTGCACCAGATTACGGGTCTTTACCCCCTCAGTAATAAACTCATCAATAAGCCCCTGTCGAAACTCAATCCAGGTAGGTGGGTGCTCACCATATAACCTGGGCTCCATCCTCCTAAAAAACCAAGTCCATGCCTTCCCCTTCAGTAATAGCCCAACCAGTACAATTGCTATCAACTCAGAACATGGTAGTCTCTTCACTACCTTCTCTACCTCCTCCAAGAAATCCATAGGGTCAGTGCCTCTGTCTCCCCTAAACTCAGGCAAGTTTAGCTTCAGAAAGCTAAACATCGATACACCACTTAACCACATCATGGAAAACAATATCAAGAAAATTCATATTTTTAATTCTCAAATAGCTCAAACAAATCATTATCTCAGCCCTTAAAAGAAAAGAAAAGGGAGAAAAATAAACCTTTGAGAAGAAGCTTGGTAGAACCCTAATTGGAGAAACCCTAGTTTCCACCACTTAACCACTTCTCACTCTAAGCTCCACTCAAGAAAGGAGCAAGTCTTTAGCACAAAAAGAAGAAGAAATTTCCTCCCAAAGGCTGCTCGAAGTGGCCAGCTCAAATGGAGAAAGAAGAGGAAGAAATGGAAGTGAAAGGTGTTTGGGAGAAAGAAAAAACGTGAAGTGAAATGGGAGAAGGGAAAATGGGTTTTATTTAAATGCTTTAGCCCTTATTCCCCCAAAATGGTCGGCCCTTCCTTGCCTCTCTCTATCCTTAGGATAATTAATTTAATATACATATATAAGTTTATTTAACCAAGTTTAAAAATATACCCTAGTTTGAGTAGAAGGTGACATCATCTTCCACTCAAATTTTGAATTTCAAATTCAAATAATCCACTAATTCTAACATACTTTTTAATTTAGTTTATCAACTATAATATACTAATTCTAACTATGACACATAATTAAATTAAATCGTACCGAGGAGAAAATAAAATTTTGATCAGAAAAGTCAAAGTTACTATTTTGGTCAACTTTTGACCCAAATAGCAACAAATTCACATTTAAATTTCAAAAATTTAATTTTTATTAATTATAAATAAATTAAATCATAAAAATATCAAATTCATCAATTTCACATATTTCACGTATCACAAGAGTGCGAAATGATCAAATTACCCCTGACCAAGAATTTCTCAATTCAGGGTTTCGATTCAAAACTAATAACATATTGAGTCATGTAAGCATAATATCATGAAAGTTATCAACATATGGACATCAAAATCACATTTATAAATTCAAATAACACGTTATCATGCAAAGCATAGAAGCACCCCCTAACCCGGTGAAATGCCTAAGCTCTATTGCTAAGGTTTCAACTGAGGTGTTACATTCTCCCCTCCTTCAAGAAAATTCGTCCTCAAATTTTAACTCAACTGAAGAAAAAAATCAAGCAAACTCAACATACCAAATAAATGCGGATATCGCTGTCTCATATCAGCCTCTGTCTCCCAGGTGCACTCCTCAACCGAGCGATTCCTCCAAAGAATCTTAACCATAGGGATACTCTTATTCCGGAGCTGTCTAATCTGACTGTCTACAACCTCGACTGGAATATCCTCATATGATAAATCGTCATCTATCTCAATGTTGGGAGATTGCAGAATATGCGAAGGATCTAACACATACTTCTGAATCATAGATATGTGAAACACCGGAGGGATGTGACTCATTTGAGGAGGAAGAGCTAGACGATATGATACATTACCCACCCTGTCTAGAATCTCAAACGGTCCAATGTATCTCGGTGATAACTTGCCCTTCTTCCCGAATCTCATTACCCCTTTCATCGGGAAAAGCTTTAAAAATACCATGTCACCCACTGAAAACTGCACATCCTTATGCTTCGGATCAGCATAACTCTTCTGTCGGATGAAAGCAGCCCTAATTCGTTCCCTAATGATAGGAACCTTCTCAACAGTCTCTTTGATCAACTCTAGCCCCTCAATATGTTTCTCCCCTGGCTCAAACCAACATACTGGAGACCTGCACTTTCTACCATAAAGTGCCTCATATGGTGCCATCCCGATGGAAGAGTGGTAACTGTTGTTGTAGGCGAACTCTATCAACGGCAAGTACTGATCCCAACTACCCTTAAAATCAAATACACATAGCCTCAACATATCCTCTAATGTCTGAATAGTACGCTCTGACTGACCGTCTGTCTGAGGATGAAAAGTTGTACTAAAGTGGAGTCGAGTACCCAATGCCTCCTGAAATTTTTGCCAAAACCGAGATGTAAACTGTGAACCCCTATCAGAAATAATAGACACTGGAACTCCATGCAACCTCACTATCTTATTCACATAAAGCTGAGCATACTATGTCGCTGAGTAAGTGGTCTTCACCTCTAAGTCAGCCGGTCCACAATCACCCAAATCGAGTCATAACCCCGCTGAGTCCGAGGGAAACCTACTACAAAATCCATCGTGATCTGCTCCCACTTCCACTCCGGCAACTGAATCTCCTGGAGGAGCCCTGAAGGCTTCTGATGCTCTATCTTCACCTGCTGACAGGCTAAATAAGAAGAAACCACTTTGGCAACATCTTTCTTCAAACTGGGCCACCAATAATACTCTTGGATGTCATGATACATCTTCGTGATCCCCGGATGAATGCTATATCTCGAGTGATGTGCCTCTGACAGGATCCTAGATCTCAAGTCTCCGACATCCGGAACACAAATCCTCCGGCCATACTAAAGAATACCATCCACTACTGTGAACTCTGGCAGCTTACCTAATCTAACATGCTCTACCAACCTCTGAGAATGTGGATCACCCAACTGAGCAGCTTTAACCTCCTTGACTAATGTCTGCTAAACAATAACTGAGCAAGTAATACCCGATCCCCCAACTGTAACAGTAGCCCAGAATCCAGTAGTCCCTAAAACTCTCTGATCAACGGCCTCCTAGAAACTGTGATATGTTACAAGCTACCTATAGACTTACGGCTCAAAGCATCTGCTACTACATTTGCTTTCCCCGGATGGTACAAGATCTGACAGTCGTAGTCCTTAAGTAGCTCAACCCATCTGCACTGTCGTAAATTCAAATCCCTCTGCTGAAGAATATACTAGAGACTCTTGTGATCGGTATAAATCTCACACTGAACCCCATACAAATAATGCCTCCAAATGTTTAGTGCAAACACCACTGCCGCCATCTCTAAGTCATGGGTCGGATAATTACACTCATGCTTCCTCAATTGTCTCTAAGCATAGGCGATAACCTTACCGTCCTGCTTCAGCACACAACCCAATCCAACTCTAGAAGCATCACAATAGATGGAATACCTACCGGTCTATGATGGCAAGGCAAGTATTGGAGCAGTAGTCAAACAAGTCTTCAAAGTCTGAAAACTCTGCTCACAACTGTCAATCCAAATAAACTTCTCCTGCTTCCTAGTCAATCTTGTCAATGGTGCTGCAATCCTAGAGAAATTCTGAATAAACCTCCGATAGTAACCTGCTAAACCCAGAAAACTCCGCACCTCAGTCACACTGGTAGGCTGTGGCCAACTCAACACGGCTTCAACTTTCTGTGGGTCAACCTTGATACCCTCTCTACTCACCTTACGACCTAAGAAAGACACCTCCTCGAGCCAAAACTCACACTTAGAAAATTTTCCATACAACTGGTGTTGTCTCAAAAGCTGTAAAACAATCCTCAGATGTTGCTCGTGCTCCTTTCTACTCCTCGAATAAATCAAAATGTCGTATATAAATACGATCACAAACTAATCCAAAAAGGGCTTGAAGATCCTATTCATCATATCTATAAACGTTGCTGGAGCATTAGTTAATCCGAAAGGCAAAACCAGAAACTCATAATGTCCATATCTAGTCTGGAAAGTAGTCTTCGGTACATCGGTCTTCCTAATCCTCAACTGATGATAACCCGACCGAAGATCAATCTTTGAAAAGAAGGAAGCCCCCTGTAACTGATCAAATAAATCATTTATCCTAGGTAAAGGATACCTGTTCTTCACTGTCACCTTATTCAGCTGCCTATAATCTATACACATCCTTAGTAACCCGTCCTTCTTCTTCACAAATAAAACTGGTGCACCCCAGGGTGAATTACTCGGCCTAATGAAACCCCTATCTAACAACTCCTACAACTGAACCTTAACATCCTTTAACTCTGCCGGTGCCATCCTGTAAGGTAGAATAGAAATCGGATCCGTACCTGGATAAACATCTATCTCGAACTCTAACTCCTGTATTGGCGGTAAACCCGGTTAATCCTCAGGAAAGACATCCGAAAACTCTCTAACCATTGGGATCTGATCTATCTCAAGCATTGTCTGTCTGGTATCAGTCACACTGGCCAAATACCCTGTACAACCCTTTTGAAGAAGTCGTCGAGCACCAATAACTGAAATGAAACTGGGAGTACCCCTATCTCTGACACCTTGATATGAGAACTCCTCTGAACCTTCTGGTCTGAAAATAATATGCTTCCTAAAACAATCTATAACAGCACGGTGAGATGTCAACTAGTCCATACCGAAAATAACGTCAAACTCGAGAATAGGTAGCTCAATAAGATCAACAGGTAATACTCTACCCTCAACAATCACATCACACCCCTCAAAGCCAAAGTCAACATCAACACTCTTACTTAGTGGGGTAGCTACCTCTAAAGGCATGGGTAAAGGTTTCCTCTCTTTACCTAATCTCTTAGCAAACACGCTAGACACAAAAGAATGGGTGGCACCCGAATCAAATAACACAAATGCAACAACACCACCAATAGAAAGCTTACCTGCCACC
>CANXYC010409510.1:0-11415 GCA_948193065.1 Aleurites moluccanus
TAAATATGGTGATAATTCCATAAGAACTCGAGGTGGTGCAAAATGACTATTTTGCCCCCAGTTCACAAAATTTTAAGTTTCTACCAAATTCTTCCTAACAGCCTTTGATGTACTTTTACATGTATAAAACTGTCTAAAACATGTATATTCATTCAATATAAGCATAAACATGCATCATACATATCATACAAACATATAAGAAAACCCCATTTGGTTTGCCTCTAAAGGTTGTGTTCTAAGCCTTTCAACTGGGGTGTTACAGGTCATTTGCTTAAGGATTGTCCACAGCCTTCTTTTGGAGCTAAACCCTAATCTTCTTAGACTATAGTTCAAATGGTTAGGGAGAGGAGTGTGGATCAGCAGTCCGGCTTTGGCCGTGATATTGTAGGTCGGACTCCAAAGGCTGGTAGAGGTTCAAGTCAGATTTTTGGACAAGCTACCAGTCAGGCACATATGGGAAGAGGTAGAGGAAGAGTGTTTGCTCTTACGCAGCAAGAGGCCCAAACTTCTAACACTATGGTCACAGGTATTCTTCCTATTCAGGCTTTGAATGCTTGAGTGTTGTTTGAGTCAGGGGTATGCATTCGTTTGTTTCTTTGTGTTTTGCTAAGAAATTGAATGTGCCATATGAATTGCTTAAGAATGCTTTGGTAGTATCGACTCCTTTAGAGGAAGAGATTGAAGTTCATAATTTTTATCCATCTTGTGTGGTTAGCATAAGTGGTAAGAGTTTAGAAGTAGATTTGATTGTGTTGCCTATGCTAGAATTTGATGTGATTTTGGGCATGGATTGGTTGTCCAAGTATTATGCAACCATAGATTGCAATGGGAAGAAGTTAGTCTTCAAGCCACCTTTAGGTAAGGAGTTTGAGTTCCAAGGGGAATGGAGTGAAGCACCATATAATATGATATTAGCCTTTAGGGCAAAGAGATTGATGAAGAAAGGGTACCAAGGATATTTGGCTTATGTCCGAGATACTCAAAAGGAAGAAAAAGCTATGGAGAAGATTCCTGTTGTTAACAAGTTTCTATATGTATTTCCTGAAGAGTTACCTGGATTGCCACCAGATAGAGAGATAAAATTTGGTATTAAGTTGCTATCCGGCACCAATCTGATTTCTATTCCTCCATATCATATGGTAACAGTAGAATTGAGAGAGTTAAAGACTTAATTGCAAGATTGTCTTGATAAGGGATTCATCATACCTAGCAACTCACCATGGGGTGCACCTATACTCTTTGTGAAGAAGAAGGATTGTTCTATGAGATTATGCATATATTACAGACAGCTCAATAAGGCAACTATCAGGAATAAGTATCCTTTGCCAAGGATAGATGATTATTTGATCAGTTATAGGGTGCAAGTCATTTCTCTAAGATAGACTTGAGATTAGGTTACATCAATTGAGGATTCGGAATGAGGATGTGTTAAAGACAACTTTTCAAACAAGATATGGTCACTATGAGTTTCTAGTATTACCATTTTGATTGACTAATGCACCAGCTGCATTTATGGACTTGATGAACCGGGTCTTCAAGTTGTTTTTGGACAATTTTGTCATTGTATTTATTGATGATATTCTTGTGTATTCTAAGAGTGAAGAAGAGCATAGAGAACATCTTAGGATTGTGTCACAGACTTTGAGAGAGTATCAGTTGTTTGCTAAATTTTTAAAGTATGAGTTTTGGCTTGAGAGTGTAGGTTTTCTAGGGCACATAGTGAGCAAGGATGGGCTTGAAATTGATCCTAGAAAGGTGGATGAAATTCTTAATTGGCCTAGACCCACAAATGTTTTAGAAGTTAGAAGTCTCTTGGGTTTAGCAAGTTACTACAGAAGGTTTGTTCAAGACTTCTCCAAGATTGTAGCTCCTTTGTGTAAGCTTACCCAGAAGCAAATGAAATTCCTATGGACAGATGCATGTGATAAGAATTTCCAAAAGTTAAAGACTTGTCTCACCACAGCACCTATCTTAGCTTTGCCATCTGGTGAAGGAGGATATACGGTGTATTGTGATACATAGAGAGTAAGGCTTGGTTGTGTGCTTATGTAGCATGGTAAGGTGATAGCCTATGCTTCTAGACAGTTGAGGAAACATAAGGTAAGTTATCCAAGGCATGATCTTGAGATGGTTGAAGTTGTGTTTGCCTTGAAGATATGGAGACATTATATGTATAGAGAGAAGTGTGAGATCTTCACAGATCACAGGAGTTTGAAATATATATTTCAGCAGAAAGATATGAACCTTAGGCAAAGAAGATAGGTTGAATTGCTTAAGGATTATGATTGTGAAATCTTATACCATCCAGGAAAAGCTTATATAGTGGCAGATGCTTTGAGTAGGAAGTCTTTAGGAAGCTTAGCCCATGTCCAAATGAGTAGTAGACCATTAGTGAGGGGAATGCAGAAATTGTATGATTCAAGAATTAGTTTGGATTTGTCAGATTTATGAGTGCTTTTAGCTTATTTCCAAGTCAAGCCAGTTGTCATTGATCATATTAGAGAATCTCAAAACAAAGATCCTCAGTTGGTGAAACTAATGAACAATGTGGGATCATAAAAGGCTCCAAGATTTGTTGTGACTAATGGCATTTTGAGGCTCAGTAACAGGTTGTGTGTTTCAGCAGTTGATGGTTTGAGAGATATGATTCTTATGGAAGCATATCATGCTAAGTATAATATGCATCCAGATGCAATGAAGATGTACCATGACATTAAGAATTCCTATTGGTGGAGTGGAATGAAAAAGGATGTGGCTGAGTTTGTGGCAAGATGTTTGACTTGCTAATAAGTAAAATTTAAGCATCAAAAACCTTCGGGACTACTGCAGCAGTTGCCATTACCAGAATGGAAATGGGAGAGAATAACCATGGACCTTGTTGTTAGGTTGCCAAAAACTTCAAGTGGACATGACTCAATATAGGTAATTGTGGACAGATTGACAAAGTCAGCTCATTTTCTACCAGTCAAGACAACCTGCATAGCTTCTCAGTATGCACAGATTTATATTGATGAGGTAGTGAGACTCCATGGAATACCAGTTTCCATCATATCCGATAGAGGTACCCAGTTCACTTTAAGGTTTTGGCAGAAATTACAAAAGTCTTTGGGCACTCAACTTGAGTTCAGCACAGCTTTTCATCCGCAGACTGATGGGAAGTCCGAGAGAACTATCCAAACTATAGAAGATATGCTAAGGATGTGCATTCTGAATTTTGGAGGAAATTGGGATAAGCACTTATCATTGATAGAGTTTGCCTATAACAATAGTTATCACTCAACTATTCAGACGTCTCCCTATAAAGCTTTGTATGGTAGGAGGTGTAGGTCTCCTTTGTGTTGGAATGAAGTGGGAGAGAAGCATATAGAGGGGCCTGAATTGATTCAGTATACAGCAGAGAAGGTTCCACTCATAAGGGAAAGATTGAAGACAATCTTCAGTCGACAAAAAGAGTTATGCAGACCCAAGGAAGAAAGACCTTCAGTTTATGGGGTGGAGACTTAGTGTTCTTAAAGGTCTCACTTATGAAAGGAGTCTTATGTTTTGGATAGAAAGACAAGTTATCTCTAAGGTACATTGGACCATTTGAGATTTTGGATAAAGTTGGAGAGGTTTCATATAGGTTAGCCTTGCCACAGAATTTGAACAGTGTGCATCCAGTTTTCCATGTGTCAATACATTGAAAGTATATGGCAAATTCTTCTCATGTGTTGCAAGCTCAAGCAATAGATCTTCAGCAAGACTTGACTTATGAAGAGGTTCCTGTGGCGATTGTTGATAATCTAGTCAAAAAGTTAAGGAACCAAGAGATAAAAATGGTTAAGGTCTTATGGAAGAATCAAGTAATGGAAGAGTGCACTTGGGAAACCTTCCTCACCAACTCACTCTAAACCAGCTCATAAAAGAGCTCTCCTTAAAGTCCTACAACTATCTATATAATACATGTAGAAATATTTTCTTTCATACTTATACTTGACTCGCTCAGCTTCTAACTTTCTCAAAACAATCGAACATACTCAGACTTACTGCAAGAATAGCGAACTGAACATGTTCTGCTCGAGGAAGCATACCTCCTCAGGCACACAAAATTCACAAAACTGCCATACATACTTAAAATTAAATATATAAATCTGCAACTTGTATATTTTATACTTATCCAATTACTCCTGCAAGATCATGACACTGACTCATAAGATTCTTTCCAAACGCTAATTCTGAGATTTTTAAAGTACTACACTACTCAAAACAAACAATCATAAATAATAAAAAAAAATTAACAGGTATTACATTCTTCCCCCCTTAAATAAATTCATCCTCGAATTTAAAGAATTCACTTTAAACTTGAAATAGGTGGGGATATCTAGCTCGCATAGCTTGCTCATTTTCCCAAGTGCACTCTTCCATTACTTGATTCTTCCATAAGACCTTAACCATTTCTATCTCTTTGTTCCTTAACTTTTTGACCAATCTATCAATAATTGCTACAA
Source organism: Aleurites moluccanus (assembly GCA_948193065.1). NCBI lineage: Eukaryota > Viridiplantae > Streptophyta > Magnoliopsida > Malpighiales > Euphorbiaceae > Aleurites > Aleurites moluccanus. Next base: position 4,488 of record CANXYC010409510.1, read on the forward strand.
GAACCTCTTCATAAGTCAAGTCTTGCTAAAGATCTACTGCTTGAGCTTGCAACACATAAGAAGAATCTGCCACATACCTTCGAAGTATTGACACATGGAAAATCGGATGCACACTGTCCAAATTTGGTGGTAAGGCTAGTCTATATGAAACCTCTCCAACTTTATCCACAATCTCAAATGGTCCAATGTACCTTAGAGATAACTTGCCTTTCTTTCCAAACCTTAAGACTCATTTTATAGGTGAGACCTTTAAGAATACTAAGTCTCCAAATACAAACTGAAGGTCTTTCTTCCTCGAGTCTGCATAACTCTTTTATTGACTGAAGGCTATTTTCAATATTTCCCTTATGAGTGGAACCTTCTCTACTATATACTGAATCAATTTAGGCTCTTCAATATGCTTCTCTCCCACTTCATTCCAACACAAAGGAGACCTACAACTCCTACCATATAAATCTTCATAGGGAGACATCTAAATCGTTGAGTGGTAGCTATTGTTGTAGGCAAACTTTATCATTGGCAAGTGTTTATCCCAATTTCCTCCAAAATCTAGAATCCACATCCTTAACATATCTTATGGAGTTTGGATAGTTCTCTCTGACTGCCCATCCATCTGCGGATGAAAAGCTGTGCTGAAATCAAGTCGAGTACCTAAAGACTCTTGCAATTTTTGCCAAAACCTTGAAGTAAACTGAGTATCTCTATCGGATATGATGGAAACTGGTATTCCATAAAGTCTCACTACCTCTTCAATATATATCTGTGCATATTGAGAAGCGGTGTAGGTTGTCTTGACTGGTAGGAAGTGAGCTGACTTTGTCAATCTATCAACAACTATCCATATTGAGTCATGCCCACTTGAAGTCCTTGGCAACCCTATAACAAAGTCCATGGTTATTCTCTCTTATTTCCATTCTGGAAAAGGCAACTATTGCAGTACTCCCGAAGGTTTCTGTTGCTCAAATTTCACTTGTTGACAAGTCAAACACCTTGCCACAAAGTCAGCCATATCCTTTTTCATTCCACTCCACCAATAGGAATTCTTAATGTCATGGTGCATCTTCGTTGCACCTGGATGCACATTATACTTAGCATGATGTGATTCCATAAGAATCATATCCCTCAAACCATCAACTGTTGGAACACACAACCTGTCACCGAGCCTCAAAATGCCATCAGTTATAACAAATCCTGGAGCCTTCTCTGTTCTCACATTATTCTTTAGCTTCACCAACTGAGGATCTTTGTCTTGAGCTTCTCTAATCTGATCAATAAGAATCGGCTTGACTTGGAAATATGCTAAAAGCACTCCTAAATCCGACAAATCCAAACTAATTCCCATATCATGCAATTTCTGCATTTCTCTCACTAATGATCTTCTACTCACTTGGATATAGGTTAAGCTTTCCAAAGACTTCCTGCTTAATGCATCTGCCACTACATTAGCCTGTCCTGGATGATATAATAGTTCACAGTCATAATCCTTAAGCAATTCAACCCATCTTCTTTGCCTAAGGTTTAGATCTTTCTACTGAAATATATATTTCACTCTTGTGATCTGTGAAGATCTCACATTTCTCTCCATACATATAATGTCTCCATATCTTCAAGGCAAACACAACTGCAGCCATCTCAAGATCATATGTTGGATAATTCACCTCATATTTCCTCAACTGTCTAGAAGCATAGTCTATCACCTTACCATGTTGCATAAGCACACAACCAAGCCCTACTCTTGATGCATCACAATACACCGCATAACCTCCTTCACCAAATGATAAATCTAAGATAGGTGTTGAGGTGAGACATGTCTTCAACTTTTGGAAACTCTTATCACATGCATTTGTCCATATGAATTTCACTTGTTTCTTTGTAAGCTTACTCAAAGGAGCTGCAATCTTAGAGAAGTCTTGAACAAACCTTATGTAGTAGCCTGCCAAATGTAAGAAACTTCTAACTTCTGAAATATTTGTGGGTCTAGGCCAATTAAGAGTTGCATCCACCTTTCTAGGATCAACTTTAAGCCCATCCTTGCTCACTATGTGCCCTAGAAAGCCCACACTCTTGAGCGAAAACTCACACTTTGAAAGTTTAGCAAACAGTTGATGCTCTCTCAAAGTCTGCAACACAATTCTAAGTTGCTCTTTATGCTCTTCTTCACTTTTTGAATACACAAGAATGTCATCAATAAACACAATGACAAACTTATCCAAAAATGGTTTGAAGACCCAGTTCATCAAGTCCATAAATACAGCTGGTACATTAGTCAATCTAAATTGTAATACTAGAAACTCATAGTGACCATATCTTGTTCAGAAAGTTGTCTTTAACACATCCTCATTCTGAATCTTCAATTGATGGTAACCTGATCTCAAGCCTATATTGAAGAAATGACTTGCACCCTGCAATTGATCAAATAAATCATCTATTCTTGGCAAAGGATACTTATTCCTGATAGTTGCTTTGTTGAGCTGATTGTAATATATGCATAATCTCATAAAACCATCCTTCTTCTTCAAAAAGAGTATCGGTGCACCCCATGGAGAACTGCTAGGTCTGATAAATCACTTGTCAAGCAAATCATGCAATTGAGTCCTTAACTTGCTCAATTCTACTTGAGCCATATGATATGGAGGAATAGAAATTGGATTGGTGTTGAATAGCAACTCAATACCAAATTCTATCTCTCTATCTAGTGGCAAACTAGGTAACTCTTCAGGAAACATATCCGGAAACTCTCTAACAATAGGAATCTGCTCCAAATCTTTTACTTCCATTTGAGTATCTCGGACATAAGCCAAATATCCTTGGCACCCTTTTTTCATCAATCTCTTCGCCCCTCAAGCCGATATCATATTATATGGTGCTTCACTCCATTCCCCTTGGAACTCAAACTCCTCACCCGAAGGTGGCTTGAAGACTAACTTCTTCCCATTGCAATCTATGGTTGCATAATACTTGGACAACCAATCCATGCCCAAAATCACATCAAATTCTAACATAGGCAGCACAATCAAATCTACTTCTAAACTCCTACCACTTATGCTAACCACACAAGATGGATAAAAATTATGAACTTCAATCTCTTCCTCTAAAGGAGTTGATACTACTAAAGCATTCTTAAGCAATTCACATGGCACATTCAATTTCTTAGCAAAACATGAAGAAACAAATGAATGCGTAGCTCCTGAATCAAACAACACTCTAGCATTCAAAGCCTTAATAGGAAGAATACTTGAGACCACAGTGTTAGAAGTTTGGGCCGCTTGGTGAGTAAGAGGACTCACTCTTCCTCTACCTCTTTCCATAGGTGCCTGACTGGTAGCTTGTCCAAAAATCTGACCTGAACCTCTACTTGCCTCTTGAGTCCTACCCATTATATCACGGCCAATGCCAGACTGCTGACCCACACTCCTCTCCCTAACCATTTGAACTATAGTTTGAGAAGACTGGGGTCTAGCTCCAAAAGAAGGTTGTGGACAATCCTTAAGCAAATGACCACGTTGTCCATACCCATAACATGCGCCTGACCCGAAGGAACAAGGTCCTCTATGAAGCTTACCACACGTAGGACAAGAAGGATTTAAAGTCCTAGGTGGTGTAGAACTGGCTGTACCATAGCTCATCTGATAAGCAAATCTAGAAGGATTCTCTGCTGGAATCTCCCTGATGGTCCTCTATATCTGCTCTAGGAAGCTAATTGGTGCGAGATATTCATTCTCTTTACCCTGCTATCCTGCCTGAAGGAACTTCCAATCTTAGCCTTCTTCTTCTCTTCCCTTTCTAATCTAAACTCCATCTCTCTATTCTCTATTACTCTAGCCTTATCCACAAGCTTAGAGTAAGAGTCAAACTCAAGAGCAGCCAAAATGTAAACAATAGATCTATAAGTCCTCTACGGAACCTCTGAATCCGAGCTGCTTCTGTAGGCACAAGAGCTAGAGCAAACTTGCTCAACTGACTAAATTTCTTTGCATATTCTGAAGTAGTCATACCAGGAGTCTGAACCAATCTCTCAAACTCAATGGACTTAGCATCCCTCACACTTTCTAGAAGAAACTCATTGAGAACCAACTCCTTGAGCCTCTCCTAAGACAACTCCTCATGACCCTAAAGCATACCTTGAATACTCCGTCTAAACCAATCTTTAGCTTCGGCCTTTATCAAATATCCCACAAACTCAACCGCTCTTCTGTCAGAGATCCTCAAAATTTGAACTTTCTCCTCTATCTCCTCAAGAAAATCTGTAGGATCGACCTAACCTTTGTACTCTGAAGGCTTGAGCTTTAAAAATTTCTCAAATAAAACTTCCTCAACCTGAGGTACAACTACTGGTGGGGTAAACGAATTACAGGAGGAATTGGAACATCCGAAACTACATGCGCTGGAGGAGCCTGCTGCTACCTCTGCTGAGTAATGAACTCAGCTATCATCTCATTGTTCGTCTGTAACTAATCCAACTGTTGGGCCATATAAACCACATCAACTTGTGGCTCTAGAGGAACCTCATTATCACCCATTCTACCTACTGACCCTTCTTCATAAGGTAATTCTCTTCTAGGACGGCCTATGCCACGTCCTCTTCCTCATCCCAGATGCATCTCGATTCTAATAAGATAAATAAAACAAACTCAGACTCAAAGCATAAGATTAATGAAGATCTATACCAAAGGAATATACAACATTGACGTGCCATGAATCCTATGCTCCATAGTTATCTTAATTAAGCACTTATACTAGGGAACTTGCACATCTATCTATCTATCTTATAATTATAAACCTAGAGCTCTGATACCACCTATGTCACACCCCATCACCACCGGTGTGACGGTTCTAGGGCAAGGGTAGGCATAAGGCCACCATAAACCCGTAAAACCTTTAACTAAACCTGCCTCATACATAATAGCATACATTCTCAATGTAAAACATTATATCTTATAAATTATCATTTTATATCATATCATCTCCGTTTATTCCCTATCGATCAAAAGATATTTCTTACATCAATATGGAACAAAGGAAAATCTACAAATGCTATCCATGGCAACAAAATCAACCATTCATACGGAGCTCTAAGAGAGTACTTCTCAATAGACATAATTTATATATACATAACAAAATAATATTCAGCATAATTACATCCAAGCTTCTTGTGAAGAAGAAATCAAGAAGCTTTATCCTCTGGATTAGCTCTCTCTCGAGCTACGCTAGCACCTGAAATCCACAGAAGAGGGATGAGCCTTCAACTCAATAAGATATGAACTACATAATGCATTAGGTAAATCAAGAATTTGAGTATCAAATCATGAATATATACATATACATATAATTTGACATGAAAGAATTATAAGCTTATACTTGAAGAAGAATATGAGTGCTTACAACAAATAGCACTATCAAATCATATCATAGATCAAATCATGGTTCTCATTTAGAATATAAGAATGCCTGCAAAGGATGGCATTATCAAATCATATATAAGATGGAACTGATATCATATCATAACATATTAGTAGGCTTGCTACCTTAACGTGCACATATGCTTGCGCAGGCATATGCCTAGAGCTCATGGCCCCCTCTAGGTGGAACACTGATAAAAACCCTATCACCTGGGCTCCCATTGTGCATATGGACCAATGAATTTACTCTCATTAGGAAAAGCGTTCTATACTTATGTATATCATAGATTATCATAATAAGATGTTCACAAAATTCAGATTTGGTCAAGAGACCATATACATGCATATCAAAGGCTTACTCATGATCTTGGTTCAAGAAGATAACCAAGTCATTTTATACATTAAGTGATTACATGAAGGAGGTAATCCAATAAATGATTCATATCATAAAGTATATACTTGAATATTTAATAATTTATCTCATACGAAGAATTATACATTTATGTAATTCATAACTTACCTCTCAGTAAATCTTTCCACAATACAGATCAACACTTGCTTAGATGAAAATCCTCATCAATTCCTTGAATTGTCCAAGCCTAATCAAAATCCCCAAATTCTACAAATTAGGGTTTCCTCAATAATGATACATAATATGGTTTCTTATAATTTTAACTATCTTATAATTTCTATTATTGTTTCCTAACATCAATTTAATTCATCTCTTAAAGAAAATCTGAAATTATGAACATAGCCACTATTTACGTCACTATTCATCAAAACTCATAAATTTTGGTACCTACCATACTACTCATAATTATTAGTCTTAAATGCTCATAATAGGCTCTATATAACTCAAAATAATTATTTTAACTACCAAAAATATTAATCTAAAAAGAGAAAAGAAGTTTGGAGAAAATCACCTTATTTTCTCCAAAACTGAGCTCTTGAATGATCTGAGCTTGAAATGATGATTAAGCCTTTGAATGAGTAAATTTAGTGATTTAATACACTAATTCTGAGTATTAATGCATTAGAAAACAAATGTAACGGATTGGAGAGAAATAGGAGAAGAAATGAAGAAGAAGGAAGAAAAGAGAAGAAATTATAGTGAAAAGAATGGCTACTGCTTCTCCATTAAATAAGATACTACCTCGCTAATTTCCCTCTTCTCCACTTTCCACTTCGCCAATCCCACTTCGCCAATTCTCTACTTTGCCAATCCCACTTCGCATAATTCTACTTCGCAGAATGCCACTTCGGCAATTTCACCTCTCCAATCCCACTTCACAGAATTTCACTTCGCAGAATTCCACAACGCCAAATGACACTTCGCCAAATGCCTCTTCGCTAAATGCCACTACTCCAAATGGCATCTCTGCAAATTCCACTTCGCCAAATGCCACTTTGCCAAATGCCATGTAACACCTCAACCTAAACCCTATAGGGACCCTTAAGGGAGACTTAGGGGGAAATTTTTTCTTTCTTTATAATATGTTTATATGATGTATATATGCATGAAATTGATA
>CANXYC010409544.1:0-32674 GCA_948193065.1 Aleurites moluccanus
ATTTATGTTATGGCCCCTGCTAGGGAGGGTAAGAATATTCCCTATGCCATGGTTGATTGGGGGAGATGTAATGAAAGGAAGCTACAGTATGATATATGATATGTTACAGATATCCTGTTATATTATATGCATTATGATCCATGCTTTGTATTTCATCATACTACCATTAGCATTTCTATCTACAGATCATTAATGGATAAATATGACTGACATGAATATTATTGCATACTCATATATATATTATGACTCACTGAGTATAAAGTTATACTCTCCATTTCAGTGGTTCTATATTTTCAGGACCTCAGTGAGATAGTTATCCATTGGCTACACCATCTCCAGCCTTGGATCAGATGTAGGTATCGAGGTCACTCCTGTGTATAGAGTTCCTTGGTATATAATGTATAGAGATTTGAATTGACTTAAGTTAAATGTTAAAATGATCAAATGGTAAAATGATATGACATGGATATGTAAATATTGTACATATGTATGATATATGATCTTGAGATGATATGTATATGTTTTATGAGATGAATGGAAATATTGAAATGCATTTTGAGTTGTAATTGATCAATGGAGGATATAAGGGGATGTATGTTAAATTGGGAGTGCATTTTTATATGTTTTGTGGATAGCTTAAGTCAGAGTTACAAAGGAAACTCTGTCAGTTTTTCTGCATAAATGTTTGATAATATGATGGTTTTAAAAAAAAATTATCACCTAAAATGTATCACAGGTTAAGTAATGAATATAAATGTTTAAGCATGGGTTCTTCGAGGTACTGGTGGCTTAGGTATTACCCGTACCCTAGGACCATCATAGTCTAAAGTTAGGCTGTGAAAATACATAAGAAAGCAAAAAAGGAGAAAGAATTACTTACATGGGTGGTGTTGGATGGAAATAAAGCCACCAGTGGCATAGGCTCAATGAAAAGTTGCTCTTAGACAAAATTTCCACTATCATCCATGGTCATAATCCCTTAATCTGCTAGGTTTTGAACATCACCTAGAACAATTTCTGAATTGGAAATGGCCATATCTACATGGAATGAAGGCCGAGAAGAACTAGCAAAATCCCCTAGAACTCATTTTCGAGTGTAAGTTTAGGAGCTTGAGGGAGCATGAGATAGTGGGAGAGATCCTAGAAGATGATAAGGAATGAAGATAGTATTCCCTACCTTCATTAGAAGATGAGAAATTAGGTCTATAATTTATTCCTTTTAGAGCTTCTTTAAGTTCCTCTCTTTTCAAAAATGTAGTCCAATACATGGAAAGAGGAGGTGAAATAGGAACTTTCCTACCTTCGGGCCCAAGAAATGAAGCATAGGTTCTCTCACCTAGTAACTATTCAAGAGTGAAAGGAACTTTAAGAAGGATTCTCAATCCAGTTAGGTGAGCCGCATAAAGAAGAAAGGAAGGAAATTGTTCGATTTCTCCCCATGGATATTCCACAATCTACAAAAGAAAGAAAGCGAAGAAGTTTGTCACAAGGAACTTGGAAAAATGGGAGAATTAAGAGTTGGATATCTTACCTCATCCCAAGAGAAGGAGTTGACTTTTTATCTATATGATGCAAAAGAGATCTTTGGGATAGTTTTACTCCCAATCCAAGTCTTACCCCTAGGGAAGCAATCACTTGGAGAAAACTCCTCCATCTCCTCATCATCGTCATAAGATTGAGGAATCTTTAAAATGGCTTCTTAAGAAAAAGGAGGGCACTTGAAAATATTGAGTTCATACATCCATATCTAAGATATAAGAGAAAAGTAAGCATGACATTGAGGAAAAGTTAGTTGAAAAAGAAAAATTAGAAAGCTTACCTCAATGGCTCTCCAATAGACACCGAGCACCACTCGTCTCTGACTTGCTTGGTCCATAAAAGAGTAGATATGGGATAGAGCCATGGAACCCCAATTCATGTCTTTAACCTTAAAAAGATCCCATAATGGGGGCAAAAGGGAGAGATCCACCGTATTAGAGGTGTTGGCAAAAAGTATGGTGCCAAAGAGATAAAGAAGGAAGCACATTGTTTATCGATCCATAAGTTTGGGAGAAGTAATAGCTAGTTCAAAAACTAAGTGTTTTAGCTCGGTATAAGAAATGTGTCTATTTTTTTAGTGAAGGGTAACTCCAAAAAGAGCATTCATATAATCATGTTGAGTTTTAAAGTTACCTTCGCATAAACAAGCATCAAAAGGAATGAGTTCTCCTTTAAAAGAAATTCTTGTTATGGCAACAAAGTCCAATGGAGTGATAGTTATCTCACTAATAGGAAGGTGAAATGTGTGGGTAGAATCCATCCACCTTTCCATAATTGTGGTTAGGGCATTAGTGTCTGACCTAACTTGAGATCAAGAAAGACTAGAAATGAAGAGATCAAATTCAATTGAATTAATAAGAAGTTGAATCGCTCTTAGAAGTTGGTTATACCAAGACCTAATTTCATGCATATTCCCACTCTCATATTTAATTTTTCTGGGAGATTTCGTGCAAGAATGAGTAGAGAGAGCATTTAAAAAAGGAACTTCATTACCTTGACTTAAACCATGATGAGCCAAGGGAAAAATTATATGATGCCTATAGGTAGGCTCCACCACAAGAATATTTGAAATAGTAGGAGGGGCCACACTTTTAATTTTTGTATGAGCTTAGGAAGAGGATGCCATTTCTTTGAAAAAAGAGGAGATTTATTTGTAAGAAAATAAGATGAAGAGAATGAGTTTGCCTTAATAAAAGTAAATGGTAAAAAAGATCTCCAAGAGTGGGTATTTATAAATGAAGAGTCTTGAGTGTGAAAAAATGAAATTTGAAGAAGTGGAGGAAAATGAAAGTCAGCTTTAAAAGATGTGAACCTATTATCTTGAAAATGGGAAGTGTTTGAAGAAGAAAATGATGATGGGAAAATAAAATATTTTCTTAGAAGATAGAAAAGTTATTTTGAAGCATGTGAACCCATTATCTTGAAAATAGGTAATTGAAGAATAAGAAAAAGAGATGATGTGAAGATGTGAAGATAAGACACTTTTCTTGAAAGAAAAGAAAAGTTGTCATAAAAGTGAAGATTCACTACCTTGAAACTAGGAAAAGTTTTGAAAGTTGAAAAAGCAATTTTGAAAGTTGAATTATTTCTTGAAAATAAGAAAAGGATAATAGTCACTCTCACTTATCTTAAAAGTGTGGGACATTGAGTGAAAGCCTTAGAATAAGGAAAAGAATAATCTTTGAAAGAAGACAAAATACATTGAAATATTCCTTAAATACATGCTTTTGTACTTAAACAAGATTATTAGAAGAAGTCATTAAGGCATAATAAAGGTGAGGACCTTTATGCAAAATAATAAAGGTAAGGACCTTTATGCAAAGGAAATAAAAGTAAGGACCTTTAGGCAAAAGAAATAAAGATGAAGACCTTTAAGCAAATAAAATAAAAATGAGGATTTCAAATCAAAAGGAAGAAGGGTGAAGACCCTAAAGGCAAATTAATAATCGAGAAGTATTTGCATCACCTGCAAGTAGATTCCTGATGCATTTCATGGTTACCCTAATGAGGATCGTCATCCCATTAGAAAACTTTTCTGAGGGAGAAGTATTTGCATCGCCCGGAAGTAAATTCCTGAAGGTTACCCTAATAAGGATTATTATCCCATTAGAATACTTTTCTAAGGGAGAAGTATTTACATCACTCGTAAGTAGATTCCCAATGAATTCGATGGTTACCCTAATGAGGATTATCATCCCATTAGCAAACTTTTTTGAGGGAGAAATATTTGCATCGCCTGAAAATAGATTCCTGATGCACTCAATGGTTACCCTAATGAGGATTGTCATCCCATTAGAAGACTTTTCTAAGAGAGAAGTATTTGCATCGCCTAAAATAGATTCCCAATGCACTTGATGATTACCCTAATGAAGAGGCATTTTGCATTCGACTGAAAGGAAATTCCTAATACAACCAAACACGCTGGAATGGTAAGGTTAAGGTTTGCACATCCTAACTTTGAATGTTAGCATAAACTTTAGCATGTTTTATTGCACTATGTTCACTTGCACACATGCACCACCAAATCTACTAAAGTGGGGGCAAACTGTTGACACCAATTTTTGACACACCTTAAGCCTGAGCTGAAGCCCAATGATGTAGCATCAAGAATTGAGATAGTGAGATGAAGATTGCTTATCAAATTGATTAATTTTGCTTTTGGATCGAGGAAATTGCTAGGGTTGTCTTAGAAATTGATGATCTGAGTTTATATTTTAATATATAACATATAAAAAGGTATTTCAAAATGAATTTGAGTCATTTCATTCCATATTCGGTGGTCTGAACACAGATCGGGTCAGAAACAAATCGGGCAATTATTTTTAAACATTTTAATAAATTTAAGTTTTTTTTAGTTAAAAGAAGTTTAGAAACAATTTAAAGGTTTTTGAAAATTTTTGGGTCATTTCGGATGGATCAGACTTAAGAACAGGCGCGCAGGGGGTCGATTGGCTCGTTTGCGGCATGCCATCAAGCCCGTGCAGCAACCCTTGGCCTGTGTATTCTTATCATAGACATACAGCTGCTTTCAGGTCCGCTCAGCCAAAGGAAGGGCAGCATGGCCCAAGCATACGCTATACAGCCTTTCCACGGGCTTACAAGCTCAGGGCCCGATCACACTTGCCACTGCTCGCCTCCGCCACCCCCCAGTCTGATTTTCTTCCAATTTTTGAGATTTTAGGTCTTTTTTATGCCAATTTAGCTTTTAAAAAGGTTTCTATTTGGTATTTTGATCAAATTGGAAGTTTTTGGTGGAAGCCAAAAAGGAAGCTTTAGGGGTTCTTGGTTGACAAGTAATCCTAAAGCTATTTTGGAAGCTATGTTTTGGCTATTTAGGATGTTTTGTTACTTAGGAAATCTGAATAAAACTAAACATGAGTATTTTAACTTATTTCTTCCTATTCAAGTGGTGGTAGAATCTTATAAATAAGCCTCCCCTCACTAGTTGGAGGATCTGAATTTTGATGCCCGAACTCTAGACAAAATAATTCTTTCAATCAAATATTATACTTATTCTTAATTAATCTTACTACAAAGAAACTAAGGATTTTATTAAAGTTAATTAATCAAGTTCATCTCAAGAGTTCATATTAATTCTTCTTTCAAGAATCAAATAAGCCAAATCAAGTTTTATTTCTTCTTCTTTTAAACTCTTCTCAAGAACATATCAAGACTTGATTCATAGCTTGATTCAAAGTAAAAAAATTGATGACAAGCAATCTTCTTCGAGCATTAGCATTTTTGGAATTCAAAATTATCCATCAGACAAATGAAGCCTAAGAGCTATTTGCTGAGTCTTGGTGTGTCCATGTTTGAGTAATTTCTTATTTCTTTTTTATTTAACAACCATGTGAATTCTTTGAGCATAATCACATGGATTGGTAATGATCCATGTGATCCTTTTTCTTTTCTTTGTAAAACCTTTTTTAATATGAACTAAGTTTGAGTTAAGAATTTGTATTTATATGACATTTAACTATGCTTAATTGAAAATCTAATCAATTTGAACTAAAAGAACTTAGAAAGCATGCTTAGGTCCTTTTTCAATGAAATTCATGTTTCTGTTTCTAGCTAGCGCCACACAACCCTATATATGCTATTGGGGCATTTGTTTGTGCCATTGAGGCACTTTCTTGTCTTCTTTGCCTGGTTTTTTTTTTTTTTTTTATGTCCATTTGATGCTTTTAATTGTATGTAAATATCTATATGCCGTGAATAGATGCATGAAACCAAGGATGAATGACTATATGATAATTTTTATTAATTCAGAAGCATGTTAGGATCAAAAGTACCAAAGTTAAGCTTAGTTTTGTATGTTTATTGCTATAATGTCAACCTTAGGTTATAAACTTGAAAATTGGCATGCTTATTATTATGTGACAATATGGTATGATTAAGTATATGGTTGAATGATTTAATGCCATGCATGAACAATTTAAGTATGGATATTAAATTCCCAAGGTATAATTGGCTAAATACACACTTGGTTGCCATGCAATACAAATGCTTCTTGTAGGTTAGCATGCCATGTATAGGTTAGTCGTCAAAAGTGATTTGGTTTTATCTTGATGAGTCTTAGTCACTTGTATATGAACCAAATGGTTAAAATGTCATGGTTATATGTTTTGCATCATGCATATGATAAACTTAATGTTTTGGTAATATTATAAGAAAGTATGCCATTTTGCAAAGTATGTTATACATTCATTTGTGTTGTATGAGCTAACCATGTAGGGACAAAGTAAGATAAATAACATGAGGCTTGTAAAGCCTAAGCATGCATGAAAAGTAAATGGGCTTAGAATGCATTAAGGCCAAAAAAAGCAAAGTCCAAAGTGCATATGCTTCATTTAATGCATTAGATTATGCAATTTAATTTCCTTTTTTATTATTTCTTTATTTTGGGATGTTGAATTAATGAATGTTTGTAGTATGATATAGTTGTGCACATATTTTGTTAAGGCTAGATGGTTCATTTCTCCTTCTATTTCTTTAAGGCTAGTGAGGGTTTTTATTATGCAAATGAACATTTTATGAAATCTTTAGGCATGGCCTTGTGAGATTGTATAATTTTCTAGACCTCGTATAATTTTGTCTAAGGAGGTTAGTTTTAAGTGAGACCACTTGTGTCTCCTCTAATCTTTCTTGGAAATTATGCTTGGTCTCGTTTATGGTATGGTCGAGCATGTGTCATGATAGAACTTACCCTTTTTTATTATGGATTGTTTCTTTTAATGTTATGCCTAAGTTGATTCACCTATAACTTCTAGCTATATAAGGAGGCTGGCTAATGGCCAAGCAAGCTGGAGTGCCTAACACCTTCCTCAATTCGTACCTGGTTTCCTTACCTGAATCATTGATTAAGGCGGCCTGGTGCTTAGCCAGGGATAAAATCATCACTCGTTTCCTAGATGAAGGAAATACACTGCATTAGTGGTCTCGGTTATACCTTTAATTGAGTAGTGATTCCTTTCCTTGGTTTGGTTAATCCTTACCAATTTATCTTAGGTTCAAATCCGGACCATCACTGTAAAAGAAACCACAGTCTCTTTGATCCAAAAGCAAAAGTAATCACTTTGACAAGCAATCTTCTTCTCACGTTCTCAATTCTTAATGGTATTTAAAGGAGCCTATTTAAAGTCACATTATAGTGACTTTTTATGGGAAAATGAGCCTATTTAAAGGCATAAATGGAGAAAATTTGTTGAGGTGCACACAGTCAGGATAGTGTCACCCCCTCCTTAAGGCTGTACCACCCCCTATTGTGATGCCACCAACCTGAAGAATACAGGGTAGTGTCGCTCTCCCTTACTAGCGGCAGGCTTCCCTTTTGCCAATGGCAGCTCCACTTTTCAAGCCTTTATGTGACGAAATTAAAAAATTTGAGTTGTGGGGCATTATAAGGCATTTTTTATGCATAAATTTACATAGATTTGCATGAATTTGCATGATTTAATGTATTTTTTGCATAAACCAAAGTCACATAACTAGCATTCATTCATTCAAATAGGAGGGTTCAACATTAAATCATCCATAAAGCATGCATACATGAGCATCCATAAACATTACATCATTGTTTAAGAGTTAATACATGACAGAGTGCAGAAAAAATAGAAGCTTATGGTCATGGTACCTTCTATGGTGTCAATAAGAGTCCTTCGATTGATGAGAGTGTCCATCTCGAAAGTTAAGTTGAGTCAGCGAAGAGGCAATAGCCAACTCCATCCGGCATCCCATCTGATAATTTCAAAGGACATAGTCGACAGTGATCTGCAAAAAACATAAGTAGAATTAACACCAGTACTGCCAAAGGATCATTTCCATAGGCAAAGAATCTAAGCAAATACCTAGGATTCTAAAGAAAGGCCGGGACATAAGGGCGGACCACAGTAGGAACATGGTAGATCCTCATCTCTCCATCGCTGCCTAGATATGGGATCTCACAAGAAAAATCCATATTGGGGCCTAAAAGGACTTTATTTGTCCTAATACTAGCACTAGAAATGGATCCCCCGCCATTGTAGAAGCTAGGCAAACGCTCCCACACTGATACCAACTGAAGGTGTCTCGATTGATGCCCTTATACTAGGTCCCAGTCTGACCCTAACAAAAGTGGAATATGCAGCACCAGATGGTCAGCCCGAAAATCTGCATGGATCAACAACAGGACCCATCAGGCATTTATGGCAAAACTCAACAAAAGACTCTTTTGGCTTAATAAACTAATGGATGGGAGGCTAGTGAATGCCTTGTTTGGAGCTCAAATTTATATATCCCATCTCATATCAATTGAAGGGTGTGCTAAAGTGACACACTTGCTAATAGTTTGTACTATAAATCTCTCTCTAAGATAGTATAGCATGTGGTAAGGAGAATGGAGAAACAATAAGGTACAAGCCATTGTACTACACTATTATAGCTCTCACAACATCATATTCATCTTATTTGAGAAGGGGGTCGGTTGAAGCTACATGATGAAGCCATGGTTGGTACTTTTCAAAGCTTTGAAAAAACAAAGTAAGAGGTTAGTAAGTACCTAAAACGGGTTAGGACTACTAAAAAATGCTCGAATGGTGTGAAAATCAAATTTGTCTGGTCTTGTCCTATATTCCCTATTCCATTAAATGCCAGCAGGGAATTCCTCAAGCCTAGAAGCCTCAAAATGGGGGCAAGTGTAGGAAAGTACTTATAGGCCCAAAGTAAGTAGCAAAGCAGAAAGTTAAGGAAAAAATAGATAAAAGGTATACCTCACAGATAAAGTAGGTCCCTCTAAAGGAATTAAAAGCTTACCGGGATAAGTTAGATATCTCTCGATACATGGTGCTTAGAATGGCACCCATTAAATCATAGTCTCCTAACATGGTGAGATCTATCAGGCTCGGTATGATGTTTAGATTGACAGTGTCTCGATAAGTATGGGAAAAAGTGTAGCCCACTAAGGTCAGCGTCATAACTATAGACTCAACATCATACAGTACATCAATAAAAGACTTCATTTCTCTCAAACGAGCATATAGCCAACTACGTGGAATAGATATACGTCCCCCATGAGGATCCTTTCCAATAACCTCTCCATGTCCACAAAGGTGAATGCGGACCTCCAATCAGAATAGAGGTCAAGGTGGCGGGACCCAAAGTAGAGCCCAATCAGCATGCATTAGTCTATAGGAGTCACAGTCAATTCATTGTATAGAAAGTGAAAAGTATTGGTGGTATCCCACAATTGCTTAACCAAAGCCTTAATAAGAGCTACATTGCTTTAAGTGGCAGTTTTGATCCTCAAAAAAGATGCAAACCCTGTAGACTCAATGAGCTTTATCACTCTAGCCTTACCTATATTATTGGCAAGGTGTGCTAAATTTGATCTGGCACCCCTATTCCTAATTACCATGCCCTTTTTTTTAAAAAAAAAGTAAAAATAGTAAGAGAAAAATAAATGAAAGAAGAAAAATGAGAAAGAAAAATACCTTAATTATGCTAGTCCAAGAAAGGAGTTGCTCAAGCTCCAACAACAAATTCTCGGGATTTGGGTTATCCTGTGAGGCCTCATAGCTTCGGTGACCCCTACTTAATGAAGCACTAACTGAAGAAGAAGCCATATGGAGAAAATTCTAAGAGAGATAAGCTTTAGAGAGAGAGAGAGCTTTGCAAAATGAAATGAAAATGAGAGGGGTCACCTCTTATTTATAAAGTTTGAAGAATTTTAAAATGACACTCATGTCTCTTCACTTGGCCAAAACACATGGGAAGCATTTTTTGGGCCCGTTTCAAGTTGGAATTCAGTGCCATCAATTTTATTGGAACTGTTTTACACGAAATGAAAAAAAAAAATAGAAAAATACTGAAAAGCATAAAGTGACCAAACTTGTTAAGTCAAGTTGATACATTGTCAGATGCATCAAAATGTTCTTAGAATGCACTTGTTTTATTTCAAATAGATAGAAATTAATTTGGTTCACTGCCATTATTTTTCCCTTCAAAAAGCAGGCAAAAGCATTGGGGGCAGTTATGAACACGTAATTTTTCACCCTTGAACATATTTAGGACCAAGCCAAAATTATTGGCACTAATCGAGTCCAAACTACCTTTGAAACAGATAAACGGATCCTAAAACATGTAGTCATCACACTGAAAGGGAGGCGATGCCCACCAACCCTAAGCCAGAGGCTAGTAAAGCCATTCATCCTGGCAGCATCACCCACCACCCCCTCTGGTGGCAGCGGGCCTTCTTGTGCATGGCAGTGCATCTATTCTCCATTTCAAATTTTTTTCCCCTTCTTCTTTGTGGTTGCCGCTCTCTTTCATTGACAACACCGCCACCCATTTGGTGGAAATTCTAAAACTAGGTCGTGGTAGCCTCCAAATTTGTAAAAAATTCTTCAAATGTCATATTGAAAGTTTACAAACTTTCCCAAATCCTCTAATATTAACATAAGCATCATTTTCATTATGAACCAAACAAAAATAGTTAGATAGAATTTTCTCTAACTGGCTCTCATTTCTCCCTCCATTAGTCATAATATCAAACTGATTTTTTTTAACTCTCTTTGAGTTAAATGAATAGAAAACCAAAATTAAACTCTCTTTGAGTTAAGTTTAGAGGTTTAAAATTTTGATTTTTGAAGGCTAAATTTAATTCTCTTTGAATTAATTTTAGAGTTAAATTCTTTACTAGTACTGTTAAGGTTGAATTTCGGTTCGGGAAAACTCTAAGATGCCTTTCGCTCAAACCCTGAAGAAAGGTATACTTCCTTTTAACTTGTCTTTTTAATTTTTCCTCATTTATTACTCTATTTTGTTCAATTTAAGGTATTTAAATCTTAAATTAAACCTTCATCAAATTAATTATTTTTATTTAATTGTTTAATTTAAGGTATCTTAAATTATTCTTTTTTTACTTTCTTTAATTTGACAAAGCATCAAAATAAAGAATCAAAACATAATAAAAGATAAAAGGTAAAATCAAACTTTTTCTTATGAATTTGCATAAAAAGAGAATTGTGTGGATTTTTATTCAAGGGATACGTATACAAGATATTTCAAATAAAACTATTTTTTTCCAATTTATTTATTTTGTTTCTTCTTTTTTTATTTAATTTTAGTTAATTTATTTAATCAACCTAAAATCCATAAAAGTTAGAGTTGACATTCCCTATTTTGGTTTTTAATTGTAATAATTAATTTATTTTAATTTCTTTTTTTATTTGCTTTATTTTTTTTATTTTGTTTATTTCTATTACTTTATTACTTTTTTTTTATTTAATTTTTTCAATTCATACATTATAAATATCATTCTATAAATGTTCATGAAAAATCTATTTTTTTATAAATCATAAATTAAGTTTAAAATTAAATTTGAGTTACTTAAAATCAAAAACCTAGTCTCCAAATTCAATCCTAGTTCGAAAGTCTAGTATCTTTTTCATTGGAGTCTAAATGAGTTTTTTCCTTAAACTTTTTCATAAAAATAAAATAAGGTGGCGACTCCCCATATGGTTTTAAAATAAAAAATAAAAGAATAATTTGTAAATGTAAGGTGAAAGCCACCTTGAGTCTTAAGAAATCAACCAAAAGAGCATTCTAATTCTAAGTGTACCAGACTGGTGCTCGGGCGAAACCTCATATAAGCCCAAGTTTTCTCAGCCAAATCATAAGTGAAAACTCAGTTGAATTTAGTAACATCAAGAGAACAAAATAATAGGTTCATAGCCTTAAATTTATTGGCTACTCTTCTTTTATCTTCAGCCAAATATGCTAAATATTCTTTCGGAGTTGTAGAGTTCTCCACCATTGGCACATATGGTCCTTTCTCTATCACTTTCTAAAGCTCACTTCTCTATGAGTAAATTTGAACTCTTATTCTCACTTTTCAGTGATTGTAATTGACTCCATGAAATAGTAGTTGTCTTATAAAACATTGTCCTTCATAAAAATTGGAAGTGAATCTAGAGGTGTCTGTCATAGAAATACATCGTAAACTCTAAAAATTGTAAGATTTTGTATAAACTAAAGCACAAACTCTAATACCAATTGTTAGCTTAATATGACAATAATCCTAGAGGGTGATAAATAGGAGTTAAAATATTTTTAATGCAAATTTACAACTTATATGTAATATTAATGATAAAACCAATAAATAAAGCAACTAAAGAGATAAAGATAAAGAAAGGTCAGCCAATTTATCGTGGTTCGGAATACAATCGCCTCTCCTATGTCCACTTCTCTCAATATCAAACCAAACTTGAGATCCCACTATCCACAGGCTAACATCCCATATCTTTACAAATAGTTTCTTGGGGAGCTTGCCCTTTTTACGATGGGATACCAGCCAATAATCACTCTAACAACAAGAGTTATAGTTTTTTTTTAAGTCTTTCTAAGATTTTAATACAAGTTATTTGAAATATATGAGATTAGGTACAAATAAAAATAGCTATCACAAGCTAGTTTGAACTCTAAATAAATGGAAATTATGAAAAAAATGTTTAAAATAACAATGAAACAGTTTTAACACAAAAAGGCTTTAGTTTTGAGTTGAATGAACCTCGCCAAAGTTTTTTTTATCTTCAAAACCTCAAGTATTTATAGTCTTCAACCTTGGTGAATAAATATGACATTTTTAGTTTTATTAAATATAAAGCATGCTTTAAATATTTGCTCCAATGACTATAAATTTATGTAGATCCATCTAATATGACAGTCCAACCATCAGCTACAAGTGTTATCAATCCATAATGGGCATCACTCCATACTTATAATGAGCTTGACATCTTGTAACAGTCTTTAAAAGATCTCTCTGTGTATATTCACAAAATTGATCATATTATAAGTAACGGGCTTTATACATCATAACGAGTGTTACTTCATGGCTTGTGATGGGATTGACCAAACATTCATGAACACTTATAACAGGCATGAATGACCATCCTAAAATTGATAGGGCGGGCTATACTCACAAGAGCACGAGATAATTGTAACTTTAATGATGAGGACACTCAAGGTCGTTATCTACTTTGGAAGGCTTGGTCAGTATATGTCACGTCCTACTTTTGGAACATGACGGTCCTAAGGTACGGGTAAACTTAAGGTCACCGAAAATCCGTAGAACCCTTTAAACTTATCAACCATTAGTTATTCATACTTTAAACTATTCATTAGTATTTAGATTTTATTTACCATTCATTAATCTTATAGAAATTTCGACAGAGTTTCCTTTGTATTTTTCATACTATTTTCAACCCAAAATCAGGTCTTTTAAAATTTTCAAAGCCTGCATAAAAATAATTTTGCACTCTTAATATTTCACCACCCTTATATCCTCAACTCCATAGTTCAAACAGTCATATATAACACTTCTATATATATTCATTTTATTTATACCATGTCATAATTTATTTTTAGCATTATTATTATCAGTATTACTATCTTTTGTCAATATTAGTATCACTACTATTTATTATACCATACTCATTTTTTCACCAGTTATCATTTTAGTTTCAGTAACTGTTAATATCTATTCACAAGTTACACAAAACTATCTACTTCCCAAAATATACCTCATAGAGCTCTAAAGTATATATAGACTGACTCCATAAAAGAAAATTACATTGGAGTCTTTGGATGTGCCTAGTGCAGAGGAAGGAAAATGACTTGAGATCTTGCTCCTAGTACTTCTTTCCTAAAAAAAATAATTAAACAACCATTGGTGAGTATAAATATACTCAGTGAGTATGTATACATCATTATTCATGAGAATCAGGTAAATAATAATAAGATAAGTCAATGAAAATTAAGTGACAATGAATGCGATGAATAGATATCACCAACAATTTGCACACCAACTGCCATTAGGCATATGGAATGATTAACAATAATAATAGTAATAAATAACAATAAAATAAGGATAGAGTTTTAATAAAAAAAATAGTGTTAATAATGGTCGATAAGTATGAAATCAGTATGTGGAAGTGACAGATGAAGGGCCAATAACAGTCAGTGAATTACATAAGGTGGGTTAGGCCTTACGACTAGGACAAATCTCTTCCTAGTTAGGGTAAACAATATAAAGAGTCCATTTGTGAACACTGATTTTTTACACCCCTCAAACTCGTGCCAAGCCGAACGGTACTCACTGGAACCAAACCCACACTCGGACGGACTCAGAACGGTCTTAGAAAGAAGTTGGACCACAGCTGCCACCCTCTAGGCATGGCATTACTGCCAAAGGGGGGTGGCGGCATCACCACCCTTTCTGGGCGGCAACAGCCATGACCAAGGACGGCAGCATGGCTCTTTGACATTACTGTCACCCTCCTTCAGCTCCTGTACCGCCAAGACCCCTGGCGGAGCTGCCACCCCCCTCTGGTGGCACCAGCTCCTCTTGCCAGCGGCAGCTCCTTTCCAAACCCATTTTCTCTGAATCCCACATTGGAAAATGATGGGATTCGACCCCCCCCAAGCTCTTATTATAAAAAGAAAGCCTCCTCCTACCTTCCAAAAGACACAACACAGAAAATCATCTAGTTTGAGTTTTCACTATTTGATTTCATTCTCTGCTCCCTCCAATATTTATTTTTCTTCTTTCTTTAGCTCTCCTTGAGTTTAAAGAGTTGCTATTAAGGGTATTTAGAGCCCATCTTCTTTAGTTCTCCTTGAGCTAAAGAAGGACACAATCTGAGGCACGTGGAGCATCAAAATCATTTTCCAAGTAAAGTTACTCTGTCGACTTGCTTTCTTAAGAGCTAAGAAGACATTTCGACCTATTTCCTCTGCGTCAACCGATCCAAGGTGGAACTCCAATCCGAAAGGAAAATTCGACCGCCGCTTTCCCAAAGAGAAAGGGATAAGATAGAGGACAACCCGACCATCTTTCTGGGCTTCAACCGATCCAAGGTGGAACTCCGATCCGAAAGTACAATCCGACCGCCGCCACCCCTAAGAGCTAGGGCGAAGGTTTAAATTCTCAACTCATCTTCTTTACTTTGATAGAGCATCGAAATAAAGAATCAAACCATGATAAATTGGGCATAAAATCAACCCTCCTTTGCGAGAAGGAAGAACTGCGTGGGTTTTGGTCCTCATTCAACGGGATACGCAGGCAAGCTGTATAAAAGCTTCAAATCCAAAAAAGACAAAAACCATCTCTTTTTCTTTGATTATTTGCTTTACTTTATTTGTTGAAAGTATTCCTTAAGGAATGTGTAATCAACCTAGAATCTATAAGGGCTAGAGTTGATATCCCCTATTTTGAGATTTTAAGGTATAATAATTTACTTTTATCGCTTTCTTTTGATTGTTTTTACTTGATTGCTTATATTTCAATTGTTCATTCATTTATTTACTTGCCTATGCATCTTATATGTCATTCTTTAATTGTTCAAGAAATCATTTTAAATCAAGGTTCAAATTAAAAGCCAAGTTCAACCGAAAACCTAGTCCCCGAATCCTCTTTGGTTTCAAAGACTAGTGTGCTTATTCTTCCTTTGGGATAAAATTGGAGTCAAAATGGGTTTTTACCTTAAATTTTCCCAACAAAAATAACTTAAGGTGGTGACTTCAAAAATCAAAATCATTTTCAAATAAAAGGCGCTAGGGTCGTCTCCTTCGTAATAAATTTCCCCAAATGAGCATTTCGATCCCATATTTTTAAAGCGGACCCGGACGCAGTACTCAGGCAAGGCCTCACAGCTGGCGACTCCACTAGGGATAAACTTTTTTCACAAGTTAAAGATGATTACCAATTGGTTGAAAATCTTTTTTCAAAAATGACTTTTTACTTGGCTTTTAGTTTACTTTGATTTTCATTCATCATTGCATCACCAGTTATGAAATTCAACCTTTGGATAACGAGTAGCATTGATCCGACAACTCTCTTTGAGTATGTTGAGAGATAGCGAAAGCATCCTGTCACGACCCAACCTGAGAGTCGCGACGGTCCTAGGGTATAGTGTTGCCTAAGCTACCAGTGCCACGAAGAACCCAATTATCTATATGATATGGCAAGCAATTCATATACTCAACTCAAATATAGCTTAATATTTCTATAAAAATTTCGACATCATCTCCTCTAATATATAACTATACCCCGCTATAGAAAATGCAATAAACACTTCCAATATAACTTTATCATCAATAATCATCTCAACCTCCAATATCAACTCAACATATATCTGTATATCAAACTATATATATCCATAGCATAGTTCATAAGAAAACTATAAGAAACACAAGCGCCATATAAATGTCACTCCTTAGGTTACAGTACCATGGAATCTCTAATACTGTATAAATATTTACATATACTTTTAAGACCTAAGTACTACATGTAATAAGTAGCAAAATTCCAAGGCAAGGATAGAAGGTGTCAATGGAATTCGAGTCTCATTGCGGTCCTGTAAAACATAAACAACTACGGGGGGTGAGTATAAAAATACTCAGTGAATCTATATATATATAAATGCAGTAGATGTTCATAATACCATGATTTGCTCACAATTGACCTATATAATCATATAAGATAAAAAATAAAGGGTGAAACAAGTTTCCATATAAATATCCAATGTATGAGTCAACTCTCATATGATATAATAAGATTGGGTCCAGTGAAAAGTGCAAACGCACTGTAATAGCACAATCATGCATAATCCAATGTACGTAAGGGAGATCAATCCTTATGACTAGAGAATATGACACCCCTCCCTAGCAAGGGTCCAATGATTACCAGTGTGCACACGGTCGATGGAATTACCCACTACACCATCGAGGTAGCCCTGTTATAATACCATATGGGCATGTCTCCATATAATAATATAAGTATCATAAATATAACTCATATAGTTGTAGAACAATCTAATATATATTCATAATAAATAATAGAACAAATTGGGGTCAAGTCAAAAAAATAGTCGGCAAGCCCAATTGCGCTGCCACAACTGACACTCGCTGTTACGAGTCCGTTTTGGGATTTTTGAGCTATTTCTAGTTAACTATGCTATCAAAGGATTCAGGTAGAACATAAGGTACCATTTTAAAGCATAGGGAAAAACTAAAAGATTAGGACAAGTGGGGGCTCAATTGGCTTTTTAGGTTTCATTTTATAGCCAGTCAAAGTTTAGGTTGATTTAAGTGGTTTTGGTGGGCCTATTTCAGGGTAAAAATGCACTGTAGGTACTGTAAGCTAGCAAGTGTTAGTTTATCATTCTAAATAATATATTATATGATATATGATGCAAATCATGCATGATTATACATATAGACTCACCTTTTATACAAAAAGTCACTTTGTCCCCCAAAACACTGCTCATAAGCCCTAATTGGCCTGCCGCTCGACATTCCCAACTAGAGTACCTGATGGTTCACCTATTTCCAAATATAACACTCTGGTAAGACTTGAAAACATTACAAAATATATTATTCACATCAAAAGTCATCAAGCATACACAGTATACACTATAGAGCTCACATTAAACAATTTATACTTTTTCCAATCCTTTATATATCAAACACATGTTTATCACCACATTTGACTTATATTTCATATATTCATTACTATTATGCCAAGTTAAGAACTTATATACACTTAGCTCAATATTTCATATCAAACATATATCAAATTCTAAGTTTACCTTCCAAGTACTTATATCAAATACCATTTCCATAACTAAACTTATACATTTGCATCATATACATCATTAATCCATATTCAATCCTTTCCTTCCTAATTACTTCAACCTAACACATTAAACCTATAAACTCAATATGGTTTGGCCTAGTTAGAATTCACTCCATTCATTCATTTTTCAATGCCAATCAATCAAACAACATACATATACATTAAATGTGTAACATTCAAGCTTTTAAACCTATTAAACATCAAAGTATCATTTCACTTTGAATCACTTCATATTTCGGCCAAATAAGAAATTCATCCAAATGAATTTCTTTCCATCAAATAGCTACTAATTCATTACAAACACATCAAATACAACACATTTGAACCAAAATTCCATCAAAATATCCCATTTGAATCTTACCTTTTCCTAGTTAGGGTTTCCTTCCAACTTTTGAGTTTTCTTCCAACCTAAACACATATTTGATACTAATTAACATCAAAGAAGATCTTAGGATCAAAATTAAACCAAAAGAATGGTAAAATCACTTACTTTTCCAATAGTTCTTTGAAATCTTCAAAACTTTGATTTATCAACTTTTCTTAGTTTTTCTTTGAATCTAAGGATATAATTGTGTTTAGAATGATGGAATTAGTTAGTTTGGTTCAAAAAATGAAAGAAAACAACTTGGTTTGGTGAAGATTCAAGGTGGCTGAAACTTGGAATGAAGAAAGAGAAAAGTTTGGTTAGTGAAATGGCTAAGGAAGGAGAAGAGGTGGGAAAAATCCACCTAAATATCAATTTAGTAATCCTATGCATTGATCCTATGGTAAAAATTATGAAATCTAGCTGACTAACCATTCAATTCTTGATCTTTTCATCCAATGGTTTGATATAGGTTAGCCTAAAATGATACCATAGGCTTGCATACACCATATAAGTCCATATTCCTTAGGAAAAGACTATACTACCCCTAGTTTGAATCGGATTCCTATTCGAGTAACTTTTCTCGAAATTATTTTCTACCGGCTTTAATCTTCCAACAATAATTCATATGACCATTATACCACTATTTTCATGTCCTGATATTCTCTTTTAACATCAAATATAATGTTAATTTCCATTAAAAACTCAAAGGGTGTGAAATGACCATTTTGCCTTTAGTTCACTAAAAACTTAATTTTACCCGATTGCTTCCTAATAGCCTTTAAACCCCCTCTATTTATACAAACACATCATATAACATGCATACATGTCAAATTCAAGCATAAACACATAATAGTTCACAACATTCAAATCAAGTCAAATTTTCCCCAAATAACCCTTTGTGGTTCAGGTTCTAGGTTTTAACTAAGGTGTTACACATCCACCCTATGACGAATCTTCAATCCTTTTGAAGTGTAACGAGTAGTAGTACTGTTGGACTCACGTGAAACTCATTGTTTCACATGTGGTTAGGTATATCACTGCTCTAGTGTGACGGGTACCCTTATACCAAACCACCTAGCCTTCATGTAATGAACATTAGACCTCGAACTTTAGGACCCATGAATCATAATAATGTTAAGTTGTCATCATGAACCAATTTGCTTCATACACATGCATACATGCATTCATGATTCATAAAGCATGCATTCCATTTTTAATGAGTCTAGGGTGTACCTTGAACCAGTTGAGAGTCAACCAAAATGGACCTAAGGCCCATTAGCCTCAAACACCTCTCACTCAAATGGAACCAAGGCCCATTAGCCTCAAACACCTCTCAACCCAAATGGACCCAAGGCCCATCAGCCTCAAACACCTCTCACTCAAATGGAACCAAGGCTCATTAGCCTCAAAAAACAGTCACCCATATAAACCCAAGGCCTATTAGCCTCAAACACCTCTCACTCAAATGGAACCAAGGCCCATTAGCCTCAAACACCTCTCAACCCAAATGGACCCAAGGCCCATCTACCTCAAATACCTCTCAACCCAAATGGACCCAAGGCCCATCAGCCTCAAACACCTCTCACTCAAATAGAACCAAAGCCCATTAGCCTCAAACAACACTAACCCAAGGCCCATTAGCCTCAAACACCAAGATCTCACCAAGCCTAAATCCAGTTGACTTCAAGATCTCTACAAAGCCCAAACCCAGTTGGCACAAAGATCCCTCTAAAGCCAAATCCAGTTGGCACCATTATCTCTTCCAAGCCCAAAACCCAGTTGGCACCATTCTCTCACCAAGCCCAAACCCAGTTGGCACCAAGATCTCACAAAGCCTAAACCCAGTTGGCATATTGATCTCTCCAAGCCCAATTCCCCTTTAACCTCTGTGTTTTAGAGAAAAGCCCAAAATCCTAAAATCCCAATAACTTTGGCCCACCTTACTTTAGGAATCAATTTCCTAGAAATTTGCAATGCATAACTTTTCCTAAAACCTATAACAGAGTTAGGTGTTCTTTTCCATATAAGCCTAGAATAGAGTTAGGTCTTCTTTTTCCCTAAAAACCTATAACAGAGTTAGGTGTCATTTTCCCTATAAACCTAGAACAACATTAGGTTTTCCTTTTCCTAAAACCTAGAGCAGAGTTAGGTGTCCTTTTCCCTATAAGCCTAGAACATAGTTAGGTCTTCTTTTTTCCTAAAAACCTATAAAAGAGTTAGGTGTCCTTTTCCCTATAAGCCTAGAACAGAGTTAGGTTTTCCTTTTCCTAAAACCTAGAACAGAGTTAGATGTTCTTTTCCCTATAAGCCTAAAACATAGTTAGGTTTTCCTTTTCCCTTAAAACCTAGAACAGAGTTAGGTTTTCCTTTTCCCTATAAGCCTAAAACAGAGTTAGGTCTCCCTTTTCCCTAAAAACCTAGAACAGAGTTAGGTGTTCTTTTCCCTATAAGCCTAGAACTGAGTTAGGTGTCCTTTAAACCTAGAACAGAGTTAGGAGTCATTTTCCCTATAAGCCTAAAATAGAGTTAGGTGTCCTTTTCCCTATAAGCCTATAACAAAGTCAGGTGTCCTTTCCCCTAAAAACCTAGAACAGAGTTAGGTTTTCCTTTCCCCTATAAGCCTATAACAGAGTTAGGTTTTCTCTTCCATACACAAATCCCTTTCCTTATCTTTAAAAGGTACCAATGGCCAATCCAACCAATATATATGTTATGGATACACTTCTCACCACCCTCACCAAAAGGCAAGAGGAGAATTTTGAAGCCATGCTCAATTCCACCCTTAGTGCTCAATAAGCCGACTTTTCCAAAGCCCTGACCGCTCAATAAACCAGCTTCCACAATGCACTAGCCTATGTGACTCAGAGGAGCTGACCAACACCAGGCCTATGTGACATAAAATCCATGACTTAGACCAAGCCCAAACCAGCTGATCTAAGCTCTTCAAATACACCTCAAGTTAAGCTGACCAACACCAACCCTTCCTTTTCCTTGAATCCTTTTCAAGGTAAGGAAACCGTCACCCATTCACCCATGGAAAAGTTTGTGAAGCGCAATACTGTTGTGTTAGAATAAGGCCACATAATGGAGAAAAGATACAGGCAGAATAACACCTTCACTTCCATTACCTCTACCAAACAGAAGAGTCAGTCTCTAAAAAGGAAATTCATGGATTTAGTTATGCCCTTAAGCTTCATTTACAAGAAGGCTTTGGAATCTAAACTGGTCACACCTTTAGAATCAAGGGTACCACCTAAACCTTTGCCTAAAAGCTAGAATATGAATGAGTATTGTGATTATCATCAAAGTGTTGGGCATAAAATAGATGTGTGTAAGAACTTAAGACACAAAATTCAAGATCTCATTGACATTGGAGATATCCTTCCCCCTAGTCTGATATTTGATTCCCCCATTTACCTTTAAACTGTTATCAATCCCTTCATCAGCCAACCAAAGCCCAAATTAGCATGGTTTATGGAGAAATTCAAGCCCAGTTAATCTGACCTACCTGAGATTGAATTCAAATCAAAGTTTGAGTCCAAGTTGAGTCATGAGTCAAGTCAGAGTCTAAATCTGAGTCATAGTTAGAGTTTTTTTTTAAGTCGCGTTTCTTCTCATTTCCTTTTTTTGAGTCTGTAATCGACCTTTTTGGTCTTTCCTACAATTTTGATGTAACTATGGATGATGGTACTCTTTTTCACAATAAAAGTTTGAATTCTTCTTATATCCTCCTTTTTATTTTAATTGCTTTATCCAATTTGAAAAAAAAATGATAAAAAAGAAAGAAAAAAATCAATTAACTTTGGCACAGATAATGAACTGAAAATTGCACATATGGCATCATCACTTTGCAAGGCTTCTTTATTCAAAATGGTTCAGGAATTCTTAGATGGCTTTCCCTAAGGACAGGAGCATATGACGAGTATTGATTCCAACCCTGGAAGATATGAAGCTTGTAAAGGAGGACTTGTGAAGGTTAAAGGCAAAATGGTCTCCCAAGAAGTTGCCAAGTTATTGAAGAACAGTTTCATTAAACCTGTCACTTACCTTTCATGGCTAGCCAACATAGTGCTTGTGCCCAAGAAGAATGGGAAAGTAAGAATGTGTGTGGATTATAGGAATCTGAATAAAGCCTATCCAAAAGATGATTTTCCTTTATCTCATATAGACTTATTGGTTGACCACATGGCCGGATCTGAGATAGTCTCCTTGACTAATTTATATGTGGGTATAATCAAATACAAGTCTATCCACCTGACAAGTAAAAGACAGCCTTTGTGACAGAATGGGGCACCTACTGCTACAAGGTCATCCCTTTTGGTTTAAAGAATGCTAGGGCAACATACCAGGGAATGGCTACAATTATCTTTCATGACATGATTCACAAGGATGTGGAAGTATACATTGATGACATGGTTATCAAGTCAAAAACAGCAGAAGGACACATAGATGCATTAAGGCGTTTCTTCCTTAGATTGAGACAGTACAATCTAAAGTTGAATCCGACAAAGTGTGTTTTTGGTGCTTCCTCATGTTTGTTCCTGGGCCATATGGTACGTAAAAAGGGGATAGAAGTAGACCCAGCTAAATCAGGAGCCATCTTAGAGGTGCCAGCTCTAAAAACAGAGAAAGAGATTAGGAGATTTCTAGGGCGTTTGTAGTACATCAGTTGATTCATTTCTCAACTGGCTGATGTTTGTGGACCCATCTTTAAGTTATTAAAGAAAGGATCTCCTAAGGAATGGAATGATGAATGTCGGCAGGCTTTAGAAAAGATCAAGCAGTACTTGCTAAATCCTCCTATCTTGCAACCGTCTAGGCCTGGTAAACCTTTGTTGTTATACCTTTCTATTACTTAAGAAGCCATGAGAGCAATGCTTGCCCAGAATACCAAAAATTCTTATAAAAAGAATGCCATCTATCATTTGAATAAGCAAATTCTAGCTCATGCTTAAGTACAACAAAATCAAGCAATTATGCCTCGCTTTAGTTTGGGCATGCCATAAGCTTCAACATTACTTAAGTTCTTTCATTACTTATGTTCTTGCAGACAAGAGCCCTTGAAATTCTTTATGGAGTGGTCAGTTCTTGATAGCAAAATGATATGTTGAATGGCAGAACTGGTGACATTGATCTAAAATATGTCTCAAGAAAGGCATTTCAACAAGAGAGTAACTATCAGAGGGTTGGAAAAAGACAACTTGGTATTAAAAGGAAATAAGAGCTCCTGTTCAAAAGCCAAGAGGAAAATTTGAGCCTAATTGGGCTGGCTTATATGTGTCAAAGAAGACCCTGTATGGCGGAGGTATTCTTCTCATGATTAGATTGAAATGAATTTTTTCAAACTATTGTAATCAGAAGATGCATTGTATAAACAGAACTACGAGGGCCTGATTCTCCCAAAAGAAAAATTGATTGATTAATGAGTAAAAAATGAAATATAGATATGTAGGCAACCCATTTTTGGGTACGGTCCAAAGCATAATAAAATTATCATTTTCTGTGTCTAGATTAATTGGTTCATGCTCGCTAAGTTGAAAACCTGAATAAGGTGACTTAGGCAAAAATTAGAGTAGCTCGGCGAGTTGAAAACCAGGAAGGGCAGCTCGGGAAAAAATTAGAGAAAAAAAAATAAAGCAAAAAAAATCAAAAAAAAATCATTTTCTAAATCAATCATCATAGCAAAAGTTGCTAACAAGTCCTCGTCAGAGTCATCAAAGTCATTTTAGTATCTTGGTGTCAAATGATTGTCATGTTAATCTATCACGTCTCTTAACTAATTGGCTAAGTTGTCTTTGTCCCACATCAGAGGTATGTCCTTTTGTCAATCATCATATCTCTTAGTCAAAGCAGTTAAATGGCTAAACTACCCTAATCCCTCGTCAGGGGCATGGTTTCTAAAGTCAACATCTAGTCACTGTGGCTAAGTAGATTAAATCCATCATCCGAGAATAAGTAATCCAAAGTCATCATTCCTTGAGTCGATTATCCAAATCACCAAATCAAAGAGTCTTTTACTTTTATGATGAATGACTTTTCTTTCAAGTCATTTGACTCGTGTGTCAGTTCCAAAGAATCCAACCGGCAAAGTGTCAATCAAGTCGTTGACCGATGTGTCAGTCCTACTGGTCCAAACTAACAAAGTGTCAGCCCTAATAATCTTTTCAATCTCAAACAGTAGGAATAGCTCTGCTTGTTTCTTTTTCCATTAGACAAACTCATAAAATATCCCATTTCCTAAAAGCAAGTCCAAGCTCAAGGGGCAAAGAAGAAAGGGCCAATGGTTTGAGCAAAAAGTGTTCAGATTCCTCTAATCTTCATCAGTGAAACCAAAGTCGAAAAGTCAAGTGATCTTTTGATCATCTGAATAGCCAAGCCCTCATTACCAAATTTAAAACCTATTGCCCTTTTGAGGTTGGGATAGGTATGGAATCAAAAGTGGATCACGAATTGAGGTCCATGGGCCAAAGCAGCCAAGTTATCTTTTTGAAGGTCCAAACCCATATGAAAAAGCCTCTAGCATGAGACAGAGCCAACCACAAATTCATCTTCTATATACCTTATTGAACAAAGTCATCTTTGGCAAGAGCCAAGAAGACAAACTCTCAAAGCCAATCCTTCGGTCCAAATTAAAACCAATCCACATAGCCTTCCATTAGGTGTCCAAAATTGAATCGACAGGACCAACTCATATAGTTGTCCTTTAGGAGTCCAAAACCATTCCGATAAGGCATACCTGACCTCAGCCTTCCAAGTTAATCTTTGAACCAATACTGAACATGGCATCATCCTTAATCCAATATACTCAGTCAAAACTGAATGTGGCATCAAAACTTCACCACTCTATGGTCACTACCCAACAAATTGCCAACACCCTCTCAAACCTTAAGGACCACCGAAGATATCTAAGTCATCATTCCTCAAAAGCAGGCCATCTCTTTGAATCATAGTCCCCAAAAATGGGTCATATCCACAAGAACCCAAGTGCGGCCCTTAGTTTAAACCCTATTCAAATCCATGATCCAAGATCAACCATAGTCTCAACCTTTGATCTAAGATCAAGTCCTAAACTTACCCTTTGATGCAAAATCAAACCCTATTCAAATCAATGATACCAGATCATCCAAAGTCTCATCGTTCAATCAAACATGATGCTACCTTTGATCCAAGATCAACGCCCTTAATCTCACCCTTAAAGACCAATAAAATGACCAAGTCACCCCTTTCCACAAGTCACCTTCCTTTAAAGAGTGGGGCATCCTACTAAAATTTCAATCATCAATCTGACATTTCTTGTAAATTGTCACCTTACAATGCATATCAACCTTTCACTAGTTTAAGGTATTAAATTTGTCAAAACATGCATTAGAAATAGGATGCACATGCAAATTCAGAGTCTTAATTAGTGTCAATCAAAGCTCATTGAACTCTCCAAGGGTAATTTCATTTTCCAAACTAGAACCGAATTAGGTTTGCTCTTTTGAAAAAAATTGATTGCCTAAACAGCTTAGGTTTTCA
The DNA here is from genome assembly GCA_948193065.1 of Aleurites moluccanus. Lineage (NCBI taxonomy): Eukaryota > Viridiplantae > Streptophyta > Magnoliopsida > Malpighiales > Euphorbiaceae > Aleurites > Aleurites moluccanus. The sequence goes on from CANXYC010409544.1 coordinate 25,596, forward strand.
CTTTTAGCCTAGCATAGAGTTAGGGCATTGCATCTCATTAAATCCTTTCTGATTTAGGGCATCCTAAATTGCATTATTTCCTCAGGTTTTGGAAAATCTCTTAAGCCATGCATCATTTCCTTCAACTCAAAGGTTCATAAGTCACATATCATTAAATTCTCACTCATTTAATTTTGAATTTGAAAAGAAAAAACAAAAATCATTTTAAGCCCAAGTAGCCCTTGGCAAACCAAAAATTATTTTTAAGCCCAAGTAGCCCTTGGAAAACCAAAAATCATTTTAAGCCTGAATAGCCCTTGGTAAACCAAAAATCATTTTAAGTCCAAGTAGCCCTTGGCAAGCCAAAAATAATTTTGAGCCTCAATATCCCTTGGCAAACCAAAAATCATGTTGAGCCCAAATAGGCTTTGGCAAACCAAAAATCATTTTAAGCCCAAGTAGCCTTTGGCAAGCCAAAAATCATTTTAAGCCCAAGTAGCCCTTGGCGAAATCTAAATCTATTTTTGAAAATCAAAATCCATTTTCCACCCGATTTCATTCTGAAAGATATTTGAAAATCAAAATTCATTTTTCACCCGATTTCATTCTGAAAGATGTTTGAAAATCAAAATCCATTTTTCACCCGATTTCATTCTAAAAGATGTTTGAAATCAAAATCCATTCTCCACCCAATTTCGTTCTGAAAGATGTTTGAAATCAAAATCCATTTTCCACCCGATTTCAATCTGAAAATGTTTGAAATCAAAATCCATTTTCCATCCAATTTCATTATGAAAGATGTCTGAAATTAAAAATCTATTTTCCATCTGACTTCACCTTGAAAGATGCTTGAAGCCAAAACTCTTGAACATTCATCCTATGTGTTTAACATAACACCAATATCATCTTTAGCACAACATTCTTATCACCCTAGCAGAGAGTTAGGATCCTTCATTCTGAGACCTATAGCAGAGTTAGGCCTCTCATTTTCTAAAGTCAACCATCTTAGGTCATCCTTGGGTTTCACATCTTAAACCTAGCACAATTCAAGAATAACTTTCCTAAAGGTAGCTTTAGGATCTTTTCCGACCATCCTAAGGGTAGCTTTAGGATCTTTTCAGACCATCCTAAGGGTAGCTTTTGGATTTTTTCAGACCATCCTAAGGGTAGCTGTAGGAACTTTCCAAATCATCCTAAGGGTAGCTTTAGGATCTCATCAAACTTTTCTAAGGGTAGCCTTAGAAGCTTTTCAGACCATCCTAAGGGTAGCTTTAGGAACTTTTTAGACCATCCTAAAGGTAGCTTTAGGATCTTTTTATACCATCCTAAGGGTAGCTTTAGGAGCTTTTCAAACCATCCTAAAGGTAGCTAGAGGAACTTTTCAGACTATCCTAAGGGTAGCTTTAGGAACTTTTCAGACCATCTTAAAGGTATCTTTAGGGACTTTTCAGACCATCCTAAAGGTAGCTTTAAGAACTCTTCAGACCATCCTATGGGTAGCTTTAGGATCTCATCAAACTTTTCTAAGGGTAGTCTTAGAAGCTTTTCAGACCATCCTAAAGGTAGCTTTAGGATATTTTTTCGACCTTTTTAAGGGCAGCCTTAAGAGCACCTCTTCGTACCCTTCCTAAGATAGCCTTAGGATATCTTTACCTTATCATGGTAGCCTGTGTCCACTATTATCATGATTACTTTTCTAAAAAAGTAACCATGTTGAGGGGCAGTTGTGAACACTGATTTTTTACACCCCTCAAACTCATGCCAAGCCGAACTGCACTCACCGGAACCAAACCCGCGCTCGGACAACCTTGGAACGAAGTCGGACCAGAGCTGCCACCCTCTAGGCATGGCATTGCTGCCAAAGGGGGTGGTGGCCCAAGGGCGACAGCGTGGCTCTTTGCCACTTCTATAGCCCTTCTTCAGCTCCTGTGCCGCCAAGACCCCTAGTGTCACCAGCTCCTCTTGCCAGCGGCAACTCCATTCTAAACCTATTTCTTCCGAATCCCACATAGGAAATTGTTGGGTTTCGACCCCCCCCCCCCCCCCCCCCCAAGCTCCTATTATAAATAGGAAGCCTCCTCCCACCTTCCAAAAGACACAATAACACAGAAAATCATCTAGTTTGAGTTTTCACTATTTGATTTCATTTTCTTCTTCCTCCAATATTTATTTTTCTTCTTTCTTTAGCTCTTCTTGAGTTTAAAGAGTTGCTATTAAGGGTGTATGGAGCCCATCTTCTTTAGTTCTCCTTGAGCTAAAAAAGGATATAATCCGAGGTCTGTGGAGCCTCAAAATCATTTTCTAAGTAAAGTTACTTTGTCGATTTACTTTCTTAAGAGCTAAGAAGACATTTCGACTCATTTCCTCTACTTTAACAGATCCAAGGTGGAACTCCAATTTGAAAGGGCAATCCGACCGCCACTTCCCCAAAGAGCAAAGGATTAGATAGAAGACAATCTGACCATCTTTCTGGGCTTCAACTGATCCAAGGTGGAACTCTGATCCAAAAATGCAATCCGACCACCGCCACCCCTAAGAGCTAGGGCGAAGGTATAAATTCTTAACTCATCTTCTTTACTTTGATAGAGCAGCGAAATAAAGAATCAAAATATGATAAATTGGGCATAAAATCAACCCTACTTCACGAGAAGGAAGAACTGCGTGGGTTTTGATTCCCATTCAATGGGATATACAGGCAAGTTGTATAAAAACTTCAAATCTAAAAAAGACAAAAACCATCTCTTTTTCTTTGATTATTTGCTTTACTTTATTTGTTGAAATTATTCTTTGGAGAATGTGTGATCAACCTAGAATCCATAAGGGCTAGAGTTGATATCGCCTATTTTAAGATTTTGAGGTGTAATAATTTACTTTTATCACTTTCTTTTGATTATTTTTACTTGATTGCTTATATTTCAATTGTTCATCCATTTATTTACTTCCTCATGCATCTTATATATCATTCTTTAATTGGTCATAAAAATCATTTTAAATCAAAGTTAAAATTAAAAGCCAAGTTCAATCGAAAACCTAGTCCCCGAATCCTCTTTGGTTTCAAAGACTAGTGCACTTATTCTTCCTTTGGGATAAAATTAGAGTCAAATGGGTTTTTACCTTAAATTTTCCCAACAAAAATAACTTAAGATGGCAACTTCAAAAATCAAAATCATTTTCAAATAAAAGGTGCTAGGGTCATCTCCTCCATGAGAAATTTCCCCAAATGAGCATTCCGATCCCACATTTTTAAAGCAGACCTAGACGCGGTGCTCGAGCGAGGCCTCACACCATTGTGCACAATGCTGACATTATTTATCCACTACTATTTCAGTGCGGTAGATCTGTCAGGTCCACATAGGCAGTAAACTTTGGTAACAATTCAAGTATTCATTGCAATCATTTAGGTACAGTGAACAATCAATCGGTAAATAGGGCTAGTTCATGAATCAGTAACAGTACAGTTCATTAAACATATATCGATTTTGTTCTCAGTATCAGGGTAGTTATTCAACAATATGAATTAAAATCCAAGATTGAACATTTTGTGTGCATAAAAATTAAGGTATTATGGTACAAAAACTATCAAGGCTCAATGTTACATTTTAAGTTCTCAAGGTGAACAATACAATAGGTGGATCAATTTCAGTAACAATTCAATGACAGTAGATCAATTTGGGCTTGGTCAATTAAGAGATATTCAATAGCAATAACAATAAGGCATTCAGTCAAGAAGGAGATATGCTCAACTTGAATGCAATAATTCAGGTTATGAATATGCATAATGATGTATATATAACTCACCTGGCTAAATAACTTTATGTTTTCAATTTACTTCCTCACTTTGAACATCCACTTACATCATCTTTGTCATTCGAAACTACATATTAATTAACATTAAAATTAGTATTTATTTACGTATCATATACTATTTTTATCTTTAGTTTACTTAAAATGTATATGTTCCTTAACTTAAGGCTTAAATTCTTAAACTTTTATTGTTTTTCTCTCATTCTGGCAGTCTGTGTTCTTCTACCTATAACTCATGCTATACATATCCAATTACTTTGATTCTTTTTCCAAATTAAACTAGACATTTAAAATTATAACATATTTAAAATTAAGACATGTTCATATTCTACACAGCATTTGGTGATAGTTTGAACTTGACCTCACTGTCAGCCTTACTGCCATATACTCCAATATGGGCAATCTCTACTTTTTTTATTGTATCTTGTAAAATATTAATCCAATGATAAAACCCTTTTATAGTATTCTACATAAGATATAAATAAATACTTTTCATGCTTAACACTTAATCTAATTCATTATCTAATATTCTTTAAAATAAAAACACAGTATCATTTTTCAAAAACCCTAAATTTGAGTCAGTCCCAGTTTTTACTTAATATCTCTTACCTCATTTTGAATTTTCCAAATTCCTTTTACAAGATCATAAATAACACATTTATATACAACTTTTATGTTTTACACTTAAGTAAATTCAGTCGTTAAAGTCATGGAATAATAGACCCAAATTACTGCTTCTATTAAAATCTGAAATCTCAAATTTCACATATAATCATTCATACCTTTCCTACTTGTTCTTAATACATATCTTTCAAGTAAAAGAAAATTTCTCATTCATAAACATACATAACTTCATGTATTATTCAAATCCATAAATTCAAGAACCAATTAATCTATAAATATCAGTAATTAAGAAATCATCAAGAAAAACAGAAATTTTACCTTAATCAAAACTCTTTTCTTCTTTGTCACCTTAAAATTCTTCCTCCTCCTTTATCTTTAATTCTCATTTCTCTACACTATTTTCACCTCTTAATCACCCGTTTCTCTTTTACAATAGATTGGCCATTAATTTCTTGTAATACCCTAGAAAGTTCTAACTCATATGCATGAATTAATTCTCAGTATGTGATTTAAAGGCATTAAAATGATGGAAAATAATTTTAGAGATATAGTTAGAAAGCGAACTAATTACTTTTCCGGAAATCGGCAGTGTCGGGAATACTGCCGAGAAATTAGTTGTCCGGTCAACAGAAGAATTTCTGAATTTGACCAAGGGATAAAAGATCACCTTAATGCATGTGTAATTTTGGTAAAAAGAAAAAAGTGAAAAACATTTAGGAACACTGAAAAAGTAACCAATGGTAAAATTGTAAATAAATGGAACTTTAAGATGAATAGTGAAAATGAGTCTGTCTGAGTTTCATAATGACTCTGAAACTATTTTTATAAAGAAGGATAAATTAAAAGAAGAATTTTGAATCCCCACATTGAAATCTAAATCCTGACAGAATTGACAGAATAAATTACAGAAGAAGCTGGGGTCAAAACCTAATTACTTGAAAATTTAAGGACTAAAATATAATTTGCCAATTGATTTTTGTATAAAAGCAACACTTAGAATTTTTCTCCATCATCTTCTTCTTTCTTCTTCATTTGGCCTAACCACCTTCCATCTTCTTCCTATCTATTTCTTCAATTTTTCCACCAAAATTCTTAAGAAAAAGCATAGAAAAGTTGAGTTCTACCATTTCCCTCCATTGATTTGCTTGGAAGAATAAAGGAATTCAAGAAATTACTCCATCAATATTTCGGCTACTTCATCCATTTTAGGTAATCAATTTATTTGTTCAATTTTATGGTTTATTTAGATGAATTTGATGATGAATTGAATGGGCTTTAGGTTAGATTGCATCAATTGATGCATTTGGATAGGAATTCCCAAATTTGCTAACCTAAATAAATTTGTATGCCTTAGCTATGTTAATAAGAGTTAATTTCTGTTAATTGATGTTAGAATATGTTAATTGTAGGCCATTAGATAACTAATTGGTGGTTATTTTGGTGTAAAACATGAGGAAGAACAAAGTTGCACTATTTGCCTCCTTTGAAGAAAAGTGGTGGAAATCAATTTTTCAAACCATTTGGAAGACTTAGGTGAGTCTTATATGCATCAAATTACATGCCTATGTCATTGGAATGTTGATTGGAAACCATATGAAAAATCACTATGTTGGCTGAATCAACCTATACTATTCATGCCTTTGTTTTTGCTTTGTAATTCAAAGCCATTTTGATCCATTTCATGTTGTTTAATATTGTATATTTGATACCTATTGTGTTTCCTACAATGTGGTTTGTTGTTGGTTGAATTGGGCATGCCAAACTTGCACCAAACCCTAACCTATTGGATTGCCATTATATGCCCACCAAATGTTTGATTAAATACCTAGTTGTTTTTGCCTTGGCCTATTGCTTTTTATTCCATAGGCCTACCATTTGAATGTCATCATCGTCAGTGACATTGACATGCCAATTGGCCTACCGTTTTCCTTTACCGAGCCATCTTTTGTTCCATGTTTTTGTTGATTACCAAACCACTTGTCATTAATTATATATCATCTATTGCAATGTCATTGATTCTATTGATAATTGATTTGATTGATAATGAGCTTATTGATATAGAGGATACCATTGTTTCATAATGGCATCCATTGACATGTTTCTTTCTTATATTGATCCTAATGTGGCTTGACAGAGCTACCGATCCGACAGGGTAGTGGGAATATACTGTCAGCGATGTGCACATTGTATTATTGATATCCTAGCTGAGAAGGGTTATGGTGTCACAGCCCAACTTAGGAGCCATGATGGTCCTAGGGTACGGGTGATGCTTATGCTACCAGTACCGCGAAGAACCCATAAACTATACTATATGGCATACATACACAAATAAGCTTAATATAGCTTAAACAATTCAAGAAAAATCGGGCAGCATCTCCTCTATTTAAGGAGCATGCCCTGCTGCTAAAAATACAATATAAGCACTTCTATAAATAACCACAACCATCTCAAATAAACAGATCCCTTTGGATCACCATAACAACTCAATCTCATCAATTACTCAATATACATCACAAACTTAAATATGAACAACTATATATCAATAATAACTTATACTCCAACCACTTTATATACAAACCACAATGCAACAAACATATACAATATTTACATGCCAACTAAATACAGTACCATGGAACTTTATCTATATACTTTATTTACAATAACTTTTGAAA
>CANXYC010409683.1:0-12919 GCA_948193065.1 Aleurites moluccanus
TTCTATTATTAATTCCCAACAATAACCCATTAATTCTCTTAAAGAAAACTGCATTAAATTCCACATTAATTTCGGAGTTACTGTTCACAGCAGTTTTAAACTTCAAAAATTCTCCCACATTAACTCTCATTAATTGCTGCAAATCACTAACAATAAATTCTCTATACCCAGAATTAGTTATCCTAACCCATTGACTTAATTAAATCCAAAGGAAATGATTTAGGAAGAAAATTTACCTTATTTCCTTCAAACTGAGTATTCTGCAAAACTCTGCTCAAATTGATGATTCTGCCTTAATAATAGACTAATCTAGAAGTCTATTGCATAAATCTAAACCTTAATGCCTTAGAACAAAATATTGAACAAATTGGAGAAAAGACTGAAACTTGCTAAAGAAAGAAGAAAGAAAAATCGTGAAAATCGCTGGCTGGGTTACTGGGGTTAAATAGACCTCTACCCAGAAACAAGCTGCCCAGCTCGCCAGACTGCCTCGAAAAAGCTCCCTTGCCTGACTGATTCGGCAAAGCTCCTTCGCCTAGCCAGCTCGCCAACCACTTCGCATTCTCAGCTCACACTTGTTAACTCGCCAATCTTGATCCGACATCGCTGCCTCGCACATTCCAGCTCACATAAGCTGACTCGCCAAACTCTCCTCGTGACTCATCCTCGCGTAAGCCACTTCGGCAATGCTCCTTTGCCTCTTTGCTTCTTCGTGAACTGCCACCTCGCATATCTCTCTTCGCACAATGCTTCCTTGCACAATGCTTCCTCGCTAACTTATCTTCGCCAAAAGCTTCTCGCCAAAGCTCTTCGCCAAAAGCTTCTCGCCAAAGCTCTTTGCCAAAATGCTGCCTCGCATTGCCAGTCCGCAAAAATGCCTTCCCACATAATGCTGGCTCTCCATAACCAAATACTTCTAAGTTAAATTCTTGTCTGAGCATCCCACATTAAGCCAGCTCGCAAATGAGCTACACTAATCCAAACTCATTAATTCTTCTTGCCACTTAAAATCAATAGACAGAAGCACAACATATCCAAATTTCATATCAACTAATCAACATATAGACAGTGGTGACTCTCCAAAAGTCACCCAGACTCCTGCATCAAAATCCAACCGAACAGCCCTGATACAAAACACTCTCCACTGAGATATACCTATCCAAAAATTCTGAAATTTTACAGACATCATCTCAACATACACAGAAACATATTTTATGTTTACAACTTCAACAAATTCTGCCTCAGTCATTCCCAGAAATTCCAAATGTGTATTGCATCCCTGCAGGAATTCTCATCCAGATTAGCCTTGCTCAAACAGACACAACTCATCACATACTCAGAATTTTACCAAACCATTTTACAGAATTATAGCTAAGACATAAATTAACAATTTTTATATTTTACACCTTACCCAATTATATCTTTAAGAGTAAGTAATGGTCAACACTGAATTTTACTGCAGTTCAAAATAAAAGATTCTGAAATTTTCAAACTTCTCATTTAAATCTTTAAAATTCTCCAAACATATAAAATCAACAAATACACTTCAAAATAGTGGATATTACAAGTAGTATCAGTGTGGACTATATGCGAACATACAGTCTCCAGTAGTATCAGTATTAGTAAGCATAAAGATGATTAGACCCTATGGCCAGGACCATAACCCCTCCCAGCTAAGGCATCAGTAATACAATGTGCACATCGCCGACAGTATATTCTCACTACCCTGTTAGAGTGATAGCTCTATCAAATCCACATGTAAATTGGCCAGTGGAAATCAATAACAATATCAAGTATGCATTAAGAACATTTCAGTGCAATGGCTTTTGATACACGGGTTTACTTATCAATCAGTACACAAAAGGCATTTCAATATCAATAGCAATCAATGAATATGGATAATTCTTTTGGAAGATCAAAGAATGATCATCAATAAAAAAGTGGCATTTAATCAAGAAGGAAACATGTTCATTGGGTCAACAAATCCAAACATGAGTATGTATAATGATGTATACATTACTCACCTTAGCTTAGAACTTGAACATTTTCGTTTTCCTTTGTCCTTGATTCTTTATCTTATCTCTTATGGTACCCATCGCATCTCTTATTCATTATTGACTATACATATCCAATTAATTTCCATTTAGATACTTTTAACATAAAATTACATTTCTTATACTTATATTAAAGAAAATTTTTCAAATTTCCAAGTTACTAGGGTTTTGCCTATAAAGAACCTTACTGGCAGCCTGTGTTCCATTACCCATATCTCTCTCTACAATTATTCAATTGCTTAAATTATTGTTCCTAATTAACTTCATATATAAGGTTATAACATATCTAAATTTCATATTAAAATCATTACTACACAATTTATGGTGTTAATTTAAACTTAGACCTATAACCAGCTCTGCTACCCTGCATTCTGCCTGCAATCCTATTCTGGCATATTCTGTTATTTTACTAATAACTCAATAAATACTTAACCAATTACTGTAATTCTTTTTTTTTTATTATTGAAAATAGACATAAAATTATAACATATCCAAATTTTAGAATTTTTGGATCACTGAACAATTATTAGTGAATTTCCAAATTTAAACTACTGTCCTGAAATCCTTGTCTAAACAGACCCTGTTTCTATGCCTATAATTAATTCCGTACTCATCCAATTACAAAATAATTTTATAGATATTTAGATAACACAAAAATGATAATCTTTAATATTTAACACTTTCTCTAATTTAGAATTTAAAGTCCTTATATTAATACAACTTTGTAACCTATGTTCTGTTAACAGTCAATCCGAGCAGTTTATATTTATGACCTAATATATCATAAACCACAAATCTAATTACAAAAAAATTTTACATTATTGTATATAAGACATAAATGAAAACTTTTAATGTTGAACACTTCTTCTAATTCTGTCTCTATCATTATGTACAATAAAAATAAAGTAGCATTTTTCCATAACCCTAATTCCAGGTTAGTCACAGTTTTTACTCAAGAACTCTTCACTCACTTCGAATTTCAAAAATTTCTTTTACATAAGTCTAATTAACACATTTATATACAACTTTAATGTTTTAACTATCTTCAAATTTAGTCATTAAGATTTTGGAATATTAGCCTTAAATTACTACCTCAAAACAGAATTCAGAAACTATATAAACCATAACTCATTCTTTACATTTTTAGCTTAATTACCTCAATTATTTGCCAAATCATGATATAGAACTCTTAAATACAATTAAAAATAATAATTTTAGAATCATTACCTTAGATTAAATTCTCAAATTCCATCTTCTTTCTTCCTCCATAAAGAATACCAATTTCCTTTCTTCCCTCATCTTCCTTCTTCAATTTCCTAGCTAATATTGGTTGATTTCTATGGAAAAATTGGAAGACTATTTCTATGGTGCTTTCTCACCTCTATCGGTTCGGTTCTCCTCTCCAAAAATGTAGCCAACACTTATCTTTATCATCTTTTATGTAAACCAAAAGCCAACAAAAAAATTGAAGACAAAAATAAATAGAAATTTCTAGAATTTGACTTATTTGTCACCTAATTAATTAATAAATAAATCAATTAATCACTTTTCTATCAAAAAATCACCTCCTCCACCATAATGGCCATCCACCTTGGCCTATTTCTAGAAAGAATGGGTCCCACAACTTTGTTTAATTGCACTTTTGGCCCAAAATTTTTCTTATTTGTATTTTTGACCTCAAAACTTTATGTAATTTATTTTGTCTATTCTATTTAGATTCAACCTCAAGTGTGAGGAGTGAAATACCTTATTTTAAGTTGTTCTATCATTTAAAAATAGTTTTGGGTTATTTTTGGATTTCAGACAGTGAATTTCCCAAATTGCCCCCAAAATTGTCTTTATTTATAATTTTTCCATTACTCTTATTTTCAATGTTTTAAAATATTTTTCAACTCTTTCTTTTCACTATAATTTCATATAAAATTAACTTATTTAATCCCGCAGGTTTGGGTACAAAATTCTTAAATTAGTCGGATTGTTATTTCCCAACAGTGTTTCCGACACCGACTATTTTTGAAAAAATATTGCATTTACTTTCTAACTGTGTCTCTAAAATTCTTTTCAATCATTTCAATGCTTTTAAACCATACACTAAGAATTAAATCATGCATATAAGATATGATTTCCTAGGGTATTACATGGTTTTTCTGAGGGAAAAGTTTATACAACTCTTTTTATTAAGCATGAGAAATAAGACATTTTAATTGTTTAAATATATATTGATGATATCATTTTCGATGCTACAAATGAAAAACTTTACAAGAATTTCTCTAAGTCTATGCAAGGTGAATTCGAAATGATTTGGGATTACAAATTAAGCAACTAGAGCATGGAACATTGATCAATCAATCCAAGTACACCAAGGAGTTATTAAAAAGATTTGGCATGAACAATATCAAACCTCAACCTACTCCTATGAGTACCTCAATTAAGATGGAGATTGATGATAAAGGTAAAAGTGTTGATTCTAAACTTTATAGAAGAAAAATAGGATCATTACTTTATTTAACCTCATATAGACCCACTATATTATTTAGTGTTTGCATGTGTGCACGTTTTCAATCTAATCCTAAGGAATCACATATTGCCGAAGTAAAAAGAATTATGAGATACCTTGTGGATACACTAAATTTAGGTTTGTGGTATCCAAAAGGGTTTTCATTTGATCTATATGGATACTCTGATGTGGATTATGGTGGTTGTAGAATAGATAGAAAAAGGACAAGTGACACTTGTCAATTTTTGAGAAATATGCTAGTATCATGGTTTTCAAAAAAGCAAAATTCAGTTGCACTATCAACCACGGAAGCGGAGTATATAGCAGCCGCAAGTTGTTTCACTCAACTTCTATGGATGAGAACTCAAATAGAAGATTTTGGACATTCGGTTAATTGCATTCCCATAAAATGTGACAATACTAGTGCCATAAATCTTTCAAAAAATCCAATTCATCATTCATGCACTAAGAATATAGATACAAGGCATCATTTTCTTAGGGATTATGTAGGCAAAGGACATATCAATTTTGAATATATGGATAGTAAGAAACAGCTTGCCAATATCTTTACAAAACCTTGGATAAAGAAGCATTTTATTTTATAAGAAGGGAATTACGTATGATTGATACCTCTCAGGTATGAATCTTGGCTTGATCTTAATTAAATATAATTAATGATAATGATTTGTGATGATATTGTATGGTTTATAAGCATTTATAAAAATTTATTTATTTCTATGACAAATTAAGACCTAAGTGAAAGAATTTTATAAATTCCCATCACTTTAACTTTAATTTACGTGAATTTATTGTCAAAATGTGTGAATTATAATCATGTGCATATAAAAGCATAATTCAAAGCTAAAAAATTATCTTATTTTTTTTTCAAAAATTGCCTCAATCATGCCTTTCACACTCGTTAATCCATTTAACGCCTGTTACAATTTTTCACGCTCGTGAAAAATTTTTCTGTATCTTTTTAAAAAATTGAACTTGTCTTTCACGGGCGTGAATGGTCTTCATACCCGTGAAGATGCTGGTATTTAAAAAGACGAGTCTATATTTTTTTTTATTTTCATTTCAAATTTCAAATCTCTTTATTCTTTCTCTCTTATTTTTCTCTCAAATCTTCATATTTTCAACTCTCTCTCTCATTTTCTTCACTTCTTTTCCTATAAACCTTTATTCTTGTCTCTTCAAAACCCTACAAAATGGTAGAAACTAAGAATGTGGGATCTAAAGGAAAAGGAAAGGGTTCAAATTTGGGTGAAGCGTCTCAAGCGCGGAAAGAGTCGGTAAAGCTTTCCTTCAGTCTTTCGTTTACCTCTCATCATCACATGGATAGATTCTTTATTCTTAGACAGCGAGGTAACCCAGAAAGCTGTTGAAGCATAAACTTTACTGATTTAAGGATGATTGGATTGAATGATTCTATCACAAAGTATTGTATAGATTTGTTAGGTGATAGACATTTTTCTTATTACTCATTCGACTTGCATTTAGAGATGGTGTATGAATTTTTCACAACCCTACTTGTGAGTCCTACCGGTGACATGACGTTGAGGCTAGGAAAAACCAACCGCTCTCTCACTTCTGATGCTCTTGGTGGTTTGTTTAAGCTTAAGTCTAGTGAATTTTATCAAATTTTAGACCACTGGGATCCTTCCCTAGTTTGGGAAGCATTGACTGGCATTACTCAGTTTGATGTTCGGACTACAAAAGCATCTAAGATTCATGACCCTGCTCTTCGGATTATACATCGGTTTCTCACATATTAAGTTTTTGTTAGATGAGACAGCAATGGAGCTGTAAGTTGCAATGAGCTATTTCTTTTCGATTGTTTACGACAAAGAATCAATGTGGATGTTGCTAGGTGGTTTGTCGATGAGTTCAATGAGATGAGCTCAAAAGCAAAAGGCAAACTACTTCTTGTTATGTATGTGACTCGGATTGCCATTCACTTTGATATTCCTCATAATCTAGAATTCAAAGTTCCTATCACTCCCAAGGATTATCTAGATATCTCAACCTTCCGCAATATGGGAATTGTGAAAAAGGTTGGTGATGGGTAGGCTTTAACCATCGATGATGGAGATGATCAAGAGGATGATGATTCTGATGCAGAGTTAGCTGCAATGTTTGATGAACCATCTTGGAAATGTTCTCGCAATCCTCATTCGGCAACACCTTAATCCAGCTCTCAACCATCTAGTTCAACAAAGTCTTTTCAGAACTAAGTGTTGGAGCATTTGGCTAGGCTGAAAACTAGATTTAACTCTTTGGAGACCAAAGTCACTTCTCGGCTAGATAGACTTGAAGCAAATCAAGAAACACTGGAAAAGTCTGTGGATATTCTTCGTAGTGCTTTATCACTTGGAAGTGACCCTTCACCCAATGACTCTTCCATTCCTCTTTCATCCTAGTTAATCTTTTTGTTGAGGTTTTATTTATGTACTCATATTTTATCATGTTTATGTTCATAGTATTGGCACATTTCTCATTTTGATTTTTATGCAATACTACCTTGTTTACGAAATTTCAACTTCTTATGTTGAATGTTCAGTGAGTTATTATATTGTGCTAATCTAAAGATAACCTTTTTGATTATTGACAAAAAGGGGGAGAAATATTGAATTCTAAAATTCTAAAACAGAAATATTGAATGTACGTTAAATATTGAATATGTTTAACTAAATTAAAGGGGAGCTTTAACTCAGGGAGAGTATTTATCTAACTTATTTATATTTTCAACATATTGTTTTGTCATCATAAAAAAAGGGAGATTGTTATCTCTATAATAATTTTGATAATGTAATTTAAACCAAAATAAAGTGTTAATTAATATATTTAAGTTACAAATGATTTTTTAACTTGTGCTTAAGTGTTTATTTGAAAACAGGGATTCACGCCCGTTAATATGTTTAACACCCATGAAAAGAATTAAGTCAAAATTTGAAATATACTATGAAAGGATCTTCAAGGCTATGAATATTTCTTCAAGGTTGTGAATGAGTTTTACGACCGTTACTTGTCATCACGCTCGTGATGGATTGAAGAATGGATTTGGCTCAAAGACACAAAAAGACTTTCGTTAAAAAATTACTCATGTCTGTGAACAACTTTCACGCCCAAGGATGATTTGAAAATTTAAAATTGGCATAGAAAATTTCAAAGCCGTGAATTTTGGTTCAAGCCCGTGAAGATTCATTTTCGAGACCATGAGTATTTGTCACGCTCGTGAATCGGTAGTTGCCTGTCAATATCATGACTAATTTGTTTTAAATATAGCCATTAGAAAAAGATTTGAAGGCAAATCTTGCATTAAATGCAACCAAAATAATCACATTTAATCACCATTCATTGAAGGCTATAAATACATGAATATTTGAAGTTCAAAAAAAAAAAGAGAAGCACATATCTTAAGAGAAATCAAATTGTTGTAGTTTATACTCTGTTTTTCACATTTTCTGAACTCTTTGAGCTTTACTTCTTTATTCTTAGAATTCTTACTTGCTTTTACTAGTCTTAACTATTCATACTTTATTGTATATCATCTGAATAGTCTTGTATAAGTTTAGAGATACTTAGAAATCTCTATCTCTATTATTGAGAGTAAAAATCTGAGTTGTAACTTAGTGTGTATAGAGTGAAATCACTGAAAATCTATTATAAATGGTTTGAGTGGTATACCCGATTCTAGTGAAACCTCAATATCGGATTGATATCGAGAGAAGTGAAAATAGGAGAAGGAACTTGGCTCCGAACCACTATAAATTGGCTAAGCTCTCTTAACTTTTATCCTTTATTAATACATGCTATTTGAAATTAATTTACCTATTGTTTTTTAGTTGTGTATTTTCTTTAGAAAATTTTAAACTCCTATTCATTGCCCTCTAGGAGTATTGTCATATTAATATTCACATGCAACATTAAAAATAATTATTCATATTCAAATGCATCAAGTTTTAGATGAAATAAAATGTGAGCAACCAAAAATAGCAAGCAGTACAAATATGTTAGAGATAAATTTGAGATATAACAATATCATAAGATCATATAAGAAATATTGCATGTATTTAATCCTTAAATATGAAAAAGAACAACACCAACAATATAATATATATTTTAATAAGATAATATAATAAGAAATATTTATGATGTATATAAATCAATGTATAAAGACTTTTTATAAAATTTCAATACATAATAAAATACTGAAAATTATTATGTACAATATGTGCATAATAATATAAAAAAGAAAAGATTAAGATATGATAAATGTGATGCATGCATTTAAATCATGAAAATGTAATTAAACTTTTAACTTTTAAATTAAATATAATCATAAAACATTAAAAATAACAATGTATATTCACATATATCAAGTTTTAGATGAAATGAAAAGTGAGAAGTCAAAAATAGCAAGCACAATAAATTTGTTAGAGATAAATTTGAAATGAAAGAGTTATGAGGCCTTGTCTAAGCATCATAATGCTTAAATCAAAAGGGGGTAAATTCTCATAGATTGAAGACAGTTTCGGCTGAATTGTTTCTTTGACTTTTGGAAATTGATAGAGTCGATAATTTTAAAAACTCAGTTAGAGCGAAAACGAAATTTTTTTCTAGAAATCGCCGATGTCGATATGCTGCCGCAAAAATAGCAGTATGGTCGATGGATGAATTTTTTATTTTGGCAAGAGGGTAAATGATAATGTATATTCATATGTAAATACAGTAAAAAAGAAAAGATGAGAAAAATGTTTAAGAACACTGATAAAGTAAGCGATGGCAAAATCGTAAATAAAGAGAACTTTGAGGGTATAGTAAAATTTCGACAGTCTGAGTTTCAAAACGGCTCTGAAACTATTTTTATTAACTAGTATTAATAAAAATAAGATGTTTAAATATTCACTTTGAAATCCAATTCCCGATAAAATTGTCAGAATAAATTACCGAGCGAAAATGTATCAAAAGCAAATTAAGGAAAGTTGGAGGACCAAAAGTGAAATTCGCCATTTTTGTCTTACTATATAAGCTTGCCTTATCATTTTTGGGCTATTGTTCTTCATTTTCACCATAGCTTTTTCTCTTCCATTCCATTTGATTTTTTTCTTTTGATTTGTGAAGAGAAAGTGTTGGAAATTTAATATAAGCACCAAATAATCCATCCTCCATCAAATTGAACCATAGAAAATCAAGGAATTTCAAGAACAAGAATGTTGGGAATTTCAGCCATTTTGAGAATTTGAGGTAAATTTTTCGTTTGTTTGATTTTATGGTTTCATTAGGTTAATTTGATGTTAGTAGGATTGGGTAAATGGTTTAATTGCATTAATTGTTGCATTAAGCATTTTTGCCCAATTTTCAAATCCTAAATCAAAGTTGCGTGGTTGGATTTTGTGTAAATGAGTTAGGATTGTAAATTGAGTATAGAATAAGTCAATTAGATGTTTATTAGTAACTAATTGATGTTCACATTATTATAGAAAATTCGATTGAAGAAAGTCGCTGATTTTGGCCTATAGCGAGAATTTGAGGAATTGGGTAGCAAAGCTATTTTGCTAGGTGATTTGGAGTGATAGGTGAGTCTTTTATGCATCATTTATCATGCCTAAATTGTTAAAACATCAATTGGAATCCATATATGAAAAGGCCATTTTGGCCGAATCCGAATTGGCATAAATCGCTTGATTTTGTTCTTGGTTTTGGACTTGTTTTCCATGCCAAATTGATTTATTTGATGAAGATTATTGAGTTGTGATTGTTGCCTATGAATTGCTTTCAATGTGTACGTTTGTTGATAATTGGGGCAATGTCAGTGTTGCACCAAAATCATGCTGAAAAATCTGTAGGCCAACCATTTGAATGTCATCGTCACCAGCCACAATGGCATGCCAATTGCGTCAACTTTTTAATTGTAAATGTTCAATTTATGTTTATTCTCATTATTGATTGTTGGACCTTTGGTCATCATTTTATCGATTATTATTAATGTCTTATTGACTTTATGCTCATTCAATTGATTACTGATGAGTTATCGATACTTGCTGTTGCCATTGTTTTGAAATGGTATCTATTGATGTGTTTATTGATTCTATTGATTCAGAGGTGATTTGACGGAGCTGCCATTCTAACAGGGTAATGAGTTCATGTTGTCAGCTTTGTGCACAATGTATTGTTTGATACCCTATAATAGGAAGGAATGTATTAGTCATAAGACCTTATCCGTCTTATATTTATTTATATATACATATATAGTGATTTGTGCTTGACACATTTCTATGCGTTTCATGGCTCTATATCTGTCGTTTCCATCTTGTCCATGTGATATGTACTTCATTGATGTGACTGTTTACTTACAGTCATATTCTGTACTTGATTCTATATTACAGATATTCCTAAGCAGATTGATTCATTTATGTCATATGCCTATTGTTTATTGATATTCCATTATCCATTATATTGGTCGATGCTTATTAGATTCACTGAGTATCATATATACTTACCCTCTCACTGTTTACCCTCTCAGGTGCAGAGTAGGAGGCAGATTACTGGTTCTTGTTTCTCCAAGGAATCCTGCAGTTTGTTAAAGACAATGTAATTAATTTAAACACTATATCTTTATATATGAATATTAGATGCTCCATGGGCATTGTATAATGATATAGACAAATTGTTTATGTAAGTGTATGAGATATTTTAAAGTATAAATGTATAAGATTATGAAAGTTACAAAATGATTGACAGAGTTACAGAATGAATAGTGTATATGTGAATGTATGGTTATAGACTGATATGTAATTGATAATAGATAATTTTCACTGCGATATTGTGATTGCATTGTTGTGATTGATGGGTTCTACAGGTGCCGATCACCTCAGTATCTCCCACACCCTAGGACCATCTTGGCCCATCGAATCGGTTGTGACAAAAAGAAAACCCATTCTGACTCTAGTTTATAACACAAGGATAAAATTACTAGATTTTCGAACCGGGACTGAGCTCGGGGACTAAGTTTTCAATTTACAATAACTTAAACTTTGGTTTTCCATTTAACAATTGATTTATAAAAATTGAATTTTATGAACAAATTATAAGGATGGCAAATTATATGATGCATAAATGACATATAAAAGATCATATTTATAGCATTAAAGTAAAGAACATAAGGTGAAAAGGTTTAATTTATATCAAAAAGCCAATAATATGGAATGTTAACTTTAAACCTCAATAAAAATTCTATGTTAACCACATATTCCCCAAAACAATATTAAAATAGATTAATTTATAAAAAATGAGAGTTTTTGGATTTGAACTTATGAAATACTTTGCATTCGTATCCCGTTGAATGAGAATCAAAACCCACTCAGTTCTCCCTTCTTACGAAGGGGATTTGATTTGATTTTAAGAAAATATTAATTTTGTGATTCTTTTATTTGATCTAAACCAATTAATTTCGAGGTATGAATATGATACCTTGGTTTGAGAGGGACACCTTTTTTGAAGGGGTCAGGTTTTGCCTTGCTGGCGATGACTTCTTAGAGTTCGTCTGGATCAGAGTTCCACTTTGATTGAGTAAGATTAACACTATGGCGTGCTTTGAGTTGATTTTATGCTTTGAGTTGATTTTATTAATGCTTCTTGATAGGACGTCGATACTTCTAGATTGACTCAAAGAGAGATCTCTCTAGGTCTTTTATTCCTCCCACTCAAAGATAATTGAAGAGATTGATTTGAAATCAAAGAGAATTGAACCGCTTGTGAGCAAGAATATCAAATAAGGAGGGAGAAGGGAGAACCAACTAAGAAAATTTGACTTAGTTGTTCTGTAATTCAATAAGAGTCGGTGTCGGTATAACTGAATGAGAGTTGGTGTTGGTCTTGGTGTACTTTGATGTGAATTTGAGCCTTGTATTTATAGTGAAACGTCTAAGAAAAAATCAAACTGGAATTTGATATGGGATTCACAAACTGAAGTTTGCTGGCAGAGAGCAAGGGGCTTGGAGGCAATGGCGCTTCCTTCTAGCGGCAGGGACGTTGCCACCCAGGTGTAACACTTCAGTTGAAAGGCTTAGAACACAACCTTTAGAGGCAAGCCAAAGGGGGTTTTCTTATATGTTTGCATGATATGTATGATGCATGTTTATGCTTATATTGAATGAATATGCATGTTTTAGATGGTTTTACACATGTTAAAGTACATCAAAGGCTGTTAGGAAGAATTTGCTAGAAACTTGAAATTTTGTGAACTGGGGGCAAAATAGTCATTTTGCACCACCTCGAGTTCTTATGGAATTATCACCATATTTAGAAGTAGAAAATGATTTAAGTGAATGTAAATGGTATTAGTTTATTAATTTGAAGATTT
>CANXYC010409740.1:0-12004 GCA_948193065.1 Aleurites moluccanus
CTAGGTGTGGTTCGGCCAACTTGATGGCTTTATGTGGGATTTATCAACTCCTTTATTATTATCCTTACTCATATATATATATATATAATGAAAATCCAATTATAAATATAATAAATTATTGATAGAAATTTTTGTAGAGAATTATAGATAATTCTAGAATTCTTGAGATTTTTCTTTGTAAATTTGACATGTGCTCCATCAATTCTTTTAAAATAATTACTACAAATAAAACAAGTAAACCTTTAGCTATTTTACTCTTAAATGACCGGATGACTAGGATAGATAATGATATTAGTTTTGTCTTTTATTTACTTAAGAAAATATATGAAAGAATGATGATAAGTACTAAAATTTTGTTTCACCAAAAATTGACATGTATAAAGGTTTATACATATAATACTTTAAATAATAAAACACATAAAGCTTTGGACGTTTTGACTCCATATTGTAATACCCTAGAAAGTTATAACATGCATACATGAATTAATTCTCAGAATGTGGTTCATAAGTCTTGAAATAATGGAAAATAATTTTAGAGACACAGTTAGAAAGTGAACTTGTTACTTTTTCAAAAAGCGGCGGTGTCGGAAACATTGCCGAGAAATTAGCAGTCCGGTCAACAGAATAATTTTTGAAGTTGACCTAGGGGTAAAAGATCACCTTAATTTATGTGTAATTTTGGTAAAAAAAAAAAAGTGAAAATCATTTAGGAACACAGAAAAAGTAACTAATGGCAAAATGGTAAATAAATGGAAGTTTAAGGTGAATAGTGAAAATTGATAGGTCGAGGTTACAGAATGACTGCAGAACCATTTTTATAAATAGGTATAAATTAAAATAAGTCCATTAACTCCCTACTTTGAAATCCAATTTCAGACAGAATTGACAGAATAAATTACAGAAGATTTTAGACCAAAAGTGTGATGTATAAAAGTTGGAGGAGTTAGTTGTAATTTGCCATTTGAATTTTTCTATTTATTTCACACTTAGCCATTTTAATTCATTTTCCTCTTCTTGCTCTTTCATGGCCGAACCATATTTCTTTCATTCTTCCAATTAATTCTTCATCTTTTCTTCAAAATCTTTAAGGAAAATAGATAGAAAACTAACAAATCAACTTCATTTCCATCATTAATTTGTAGAAAGGAGCTAAGGAATTCAAGGATTAATTGAAGGAGGGATTCGACTACTACACCTCATTTGGGTAAGAATGTGTTTTGTTTGATTTTATTAATTATTTAGATGTTATTTAGGTTGAATTTGATGGGTTTGTAGTTAGATTGCATCAATTGATACAAATTTATAGAAATCCCTAAATTGCCTAGCTATATTGAAGTTGTAAGAAAGGGTTTGATGATTTAGTGTTAGATTTTGTTAATTGATATTAGAATTAGTCAATTGGATATGAATAGACAACTAATTGATGGATTGTTTGGTGTAGAACTCAAGTTATAACCAAATTGTGCTATTTGGTGCATTTGGAGGAATTTGATGGAATTGGCTTGTTCAAGGCTATTTGAAGTATTAGGTGAGTCTATTTTGCATCAAACAACATGCCTATTACATTGAATTGATGATTGGAAACCATATGCAAAAACCCAACCTTGGCCGAACCACATTCACTATTCATGCCCTTTGATTTTGCTTGGTTTTTGCCTTGTTTTCCATAGCTAAATTGACCTAATTTGATGATGTTTATTGTTGTTTCTTTGATGCCTATACCATTGTTGATAATTTAGCTTTGTGTTGATTGAATTATATAAGTCAATGTTACACCTAAACCTAACCTATTGGCTTGCCATTGTATGCCCACCATGTGTTTGATAAAATGCCTAGTTCATTTTCCTTTAGCCTATTGTTTTGTATTTCATAGACCTAGCATTTGAATGCCATTGTTGCCAGCAAGGTTGGCATGCCAATTGGCCAGCCGATTTTCCTTACCGAACCAACTTTTGTTCCATATCTTTGTTGTTTACCATAACCTTTATCCTTGCTTGTATATTGTATCTTGCAATGCTTTTGATTCAAATACCATTTGATTTGAAAGATATTGATTATATTGATAGTGATGATACCATTATTGCTTAATGGTGTCTATTGACATGTTATCCATTTATATTGACCTAAATGTGGTTTGACAGAGCTGCCGCACTGACAGGGAAGTGGGTACATATTGTCGGCAATGTGCACATTGATATTGATGTCCTAGCTGGGAAGGGTTATTGGTCCCAGCCATAGGACCTTATCAGTCTTATGCTTACTTGATATGTGATCGATTGTGTGATTACATATAGTCTACGTGTTACAGGGCCCTATATCTGTCTTACCATATGATTCCATGACTTGATATGACCATTGTTATTCCTATAATTTTTTGATATTGATTCTGTAAACCTACATGATTGATACTATACCATTATTCCTTATCATGCATATATCATTGTTTCAGCCTATATTTCATTGATGATGCATATAGATTCACTGAGTATCATCTATACTTACCTTTTCATTGTTTAACCATTTCAGGAGAGGAATAGGCTGCAGAATCCCATCGTCTGTCATCTATGAATTTCTGCTACAGTCATCTGATGTATATATTTTATTTTGTATTACATTTTAGTGTTCATTATCTAGCTGCTCAATGGGGTATGTATGGGTTAGCTAGAAGATGAATATGTATATATGTTGATGATGTTATTATGAGATACTTGATGATATATGAGTTATATGATGATATTGTGGTATGATATATGACTGTTACAGCCATTTACAGTAAATTATAGAATGCATGACAAAATAACAGAATGAATGGTAAATAACTAAAATGGATGATATATTATGGTTTATAGATTGTGCATATGATACTAGGTTCTACGGGTGTCGGTGGCCATTGGCATCTCCCGTACCCTAGGACCGTCGCGATCTGGAAACGGTTCGTGACACATATGGCCGGCTCACTCTTGGTAGATTTAAGGCATGGATTTCAGTTTTTAACATATGGAAAAGAAGACAAAATTGGTGGGTCTCGTTTACCTTTAATTTGAAAATTTATCTTTTCCTCCCTAAACACCACAATCCTTTGCACTTTCATCCTATTTTCATTCTAACTAACTTCTAATTAACTTACAACCATTATGAATCCTTCAATACTGACTTGCATTTACTCTGTTTAACAATCCATGACTATCTCTACAGTTGCTTATTCTTAAGTCTTTTAATCTCCGTACCGAATTTTTCTTAACTGTCATCTTTTGACTATTCATTTTCTCTTACTAACTTGATTAATTCTTATAAACTTATTTCATTTGTGTCTGTCTAATATTAACCATTCTGTCTATTCTGTCTCAATCCCTTAATTTCTCAAATTTATCTATGTTTTGTTCTAACTTATGTAACTGTTTTCAGATTTTCTATTCTTGTCTCTGTCTATTCACTGCTTTCCAATACTCCTACTTACTGCCATCTAATTGGCTCCTTCTGGGGTATTACATCTTTCTTCTTTGGATCGACATAGCTCTTTTGGTGACTGAAGGCTATCTTTAATCTCTCTCAGATAAGTGGAATTTTCTTTGATGTATATCTTATCAACTCAAGTCCTTCAATATGCTTCTATCCAACCTTATGCCAACTCAAGGAGGATATGCACTTTCTATCATATAAAGCCTCATAAGGAAACATCTGAATCGTTGAATGGTAGCTAATGTTATAAGCAAACTCTATTAACGGCAAGTGAGTATCCCAATTCCCTCCAAAGTCTAGAATACACATTCTTAATATGTCTTCTAGAGTTTGGATGGTCTTCTCTGATTTTCCATCCATCTGAGGATGAAATACTTTGCTAAAATCAAGTTGTGTACTCAAACACTTTTGCAATTTCTGCCGAAATCTCGAGGTGAACTGAGTACCTCTATATGAGATTATCGAAACTGGAACCCCATGAAGCCTAACAATTCATCAACGTATATCTGTGCATACTAAGAAGTCGTGTAAGTCATCTTGACTAGCAAGAAATGAGCCGACTTGGTCAATCTATCCACGATGACCCAAATTAAACCATGTCCCCTCAAAGTCTTTGGTAGTCCTACCACAAAATCCATAGTTATTCTCTTTCACTTCCATTATGGCAAAGGCAACTGTAGGAGTAATCCCGAAGGCTTCTGATGTTCAAACTTAACTTGTTGACAAGTCAAATACTTAGTCACATATTTTGCAACATCCTTTTTTTATTGCATCCACCGATAAGAATTCTTGATGTCATGGTTCATCTTCGTTGCACCTGGATGCACACTGTAACTGGAATGATAGGCGTCCTTGAGAATCATGTCCCTTAAGCCATCCATTATTGGAACACATAATCTATTGCTGAATCTTAGTATGCCATCAACTATAGCAAAGCTTGAAGCTCTCTCTGTTCCTACATCATTCTTCAGCTTTACCAACTGAGGATCCTTAACTTGTGCTTCTCTTATATGATCAATAAGTATTGGTTTGACTTGGAAATAAGCCAAAAGCATGCTTGCATCTAACAGATCCAATCAAATACCCATATCATGCAAACTTTGTACCTCTCTCATTAAAGATCTCCTACTAACTTGGATATGGGCTAAACTTCCTAAAGATTTCTTGCTCAAACCATCCGCTACTACATTAGCCCTTCTTGGATGGTACAAAATCTCACAATAATAATCTGTTAGTAACTCCATCCACCTGCTCTACCTAAGATTGAGATCCTTCTGCTGGAAGATATACTTCAAACTCTTATGATCTGTGAAGATCTCACACTTTTCTATACATATAATGTCTCCATATCTTTAAGGCAAATACAACTGCAACCATCTCAAGATCATGCGTAAGGTAATTCACCTCATACTTCCTCAACTATCTAGAAGCATAGGTTATTACTCTACCATGCTGCATAAGCATATATCTATGCCTCACTCTCAATGCATCACAATACACTGCATAAACTCTTTCACCTGACGGCAGAGCTAAAATAGGTGTCGTGGTGAGACAAGTCTTCAACTTGTGGAAACTCCTTTCACATGCATCCGTCCATTAGAATTTCACTTATTTTTATATAAGCTTAGTCAATGGTGTTGCAATCTCGGAAAAGTCTTGCACAAAACTTCTATAATAACCCCCCAATCCTAAGATGTGTCTAATTTCTGAAACAGTAGTGGGTCTAGGCCAATTAAGAATCGCATCCACTTTCTTCAGATCAACCTTAAGCCCTTCCTTGCTCACCACATGTCTAAGGAAACAAACACTATGGAGCCAAAACTCGCACTTGGAGAACTTGGCAAACATTTAATGCTCCCTCAGAGTCTGTAATACAATCCAAAGATGTTCTTCATGCTATCCCTTGCTCTTAGAATACATAAGAATGTCATCGATGAATATAATGACAAACTTGTCCAAAAATGGCATGAACACCCTATTTATCAAGTCCATGAAAGCAGCTGGGCATTAATCAATCCAAATTATAATACTAGAAACTCATAGTATCCATATTTGGTGCAAAAAGTCGTCTTCGATATATCCTCATTATGAATCCTCAATTGA
This sequence comes from Aleurites moluccanus, assembly GCA_948193065.1. NCBI lineage: Eukaryota > Viridiplantae > Streptophyta > Magnoliopsida > Malpighiales > Euphorbiaceae > Aleurites > Aleurites moluccanus. The sequence continues at coordinate 5,563 of CANXYC010409740.1, forward strand.
TGATAATCCGACCTCAAGTCTATCTTGGAGAAATAACTATCACCCTGCAACTTGTCAAACAAATCATTTATTCTTGGCAAAGGATACTTATTCCTAATGGTAACCTTATTGAGCTTCCTTTAGTCGATACATAACCTCACGGAGCTATCTTTCTTCTTTATAAAGAGTACTGGTTCACCCCATAATGAACTACTAGATCTAATAAATCCCTTGTCAAGTATATCTTGCAATTGGACTTGCAATTCTTTCAACTCAACTGGTGCTATAAGATAAGGAGGAATAGAAATCAGACTCGTGCCAGGTAGCAACTCAATACCGAACTCTATCTCTCTATCCAGTGGCAACCCTGGTAATTCTTCAGGAAATACGTTCAGAAACTCACTAACTATTAGAATCTACTCTATGTCTTTCACCTCCTTCCAAGTATCTCGATCATAAGCCAAATACCATTGGCAACCCTTTCTCAACAACATTCTCGCCCCAATGGCAAATATCACATTGTACAACACTTTACTCCTTTCTCCTTGAAACTCAAACCCTAATTTGTAGATATTGGGAATTTTGGTTAGGAATGGGAAATTCAAAAGACTAAGGAAGATTCATGCTTCTCATGTTATAAGAGAGTACTTTTGCAAGGATTACTTTGATGTAAGTATGAACTATGTTAATGTATCTTGCTCTTGATAAAATGTTTGATTCTCTTTCTTCTCTATGCATGATTTTATACTTTGTTGTTATGAACCAACTCAATAAATTCATTATTGTTAATCATGATTTAATGATACCATCCTAAATGAGCCATTTGCATGAATGACTTCGTTATCGTTTTTTTGGGCCAATATCATTATGTGCCTATTTGTAAGATTGAATGAATATGTAAATATGTAATTTATGGTTTTGTGACCACTATATTTCTTGATAAGATGTCCAAGCCACATAACCCACATGTAAATAGAACGCTGTTCCCAATGAGAGTAAGTTCATTGGTCCAATGTGCACATTGGAAACCTAGCTGATAGGGTAGGTATCAGTCTGCTTCTTAGTGGGGATGAAGAACACTAAGTATGTGCCCCACGCAAGTATATGGAGACGTTGAGGTGACAAAATACACAGATTCTCTCTCTCTCTCTCTCTCTCTCTCTCTCTCTCTCTATGTTATGATCTTCTATGAGTTCTATTTAATGTTATGATGGATAGTGCCATTCATTGTGGGCACCCACATGTTAAGGAGACCATGATTCCCATGTTATGATTTCTTATGCCATGACTTTTTTTATGATTTCTTCTCTCTATGATATTCTAAACTATATGGAAATAAATGTTCATGTTCATACTTATCCTCCATGAATCTATGATACCCATAAGCATTAATGTAGTTTATATTTTACTGAGTTGAAGGCTCACCCCTCTTTTGTGGATTTCAGGCGATAGTGCAGCTCGAGAGAGAGCTAATTCAGAGGACAGAGCTTCTTGATTTCTTTCCCACAAGAAGACTCTTTGTAATTCTTTTGATAATTATTATTTTGTATTTATGTAATTATGTTATATGAGAGGTATAATCTAGAGCTCTGTAGTTATATTTTGGAGAGATTATTATTTTGTTACCTAGGTGACATTCATTGTAGAGTTTTTCTTGTTCTATATTGATGTTAAAAGCATCTTTTGATTGATAAAGAATAAGAGGAAACAACATTACATGATGATATGAGTATGATGATAAGTTTATGATTCAAAGGAATGACTATGCATGATGATGACATATGTGTGATTTGGATATGTGATGTGTTATACCTTTAGTATTCTAACATGCTCATTTTGATGGGTATAAACAACAATTAATCTACTAATCTTATTTGTTTGATTATATGCAAGGTTAAGTTTTCATATTACTATTTGTTGGTATGTAGCGCCCGCTACACGTTTAAATAGCCTCGCTACTTAAGTTTAATAAAGGCAAAGAGCTGAGAAGCAGTTATATAGTCCCCGCTACTTATAAAATCACGCCCGCTAATCTGAAGTCATCCAGAAGACACAAAAAGTAAAAGATTTTGGTAATTCCCACTATAAGTTATGTAGTCCCCGCTACTTAACTATGTAGTGCCTGCTACCTATATAGGTTCCCGACGCTACATATATTGAAGTTGAGTAGCAGCTGCTACAAGCATGTCACAGCCGCAAGCTTCAAGTCTAAGAGGTCCAAAAGCTCAAGGGTTAAGGAATAGAGGAGTAGTGCCTGCTATGAAGAAAGCTTAGAAGACACAGAAACGTTTTGGAGAAATTGAAGTGTGTAATACCCTATAAATTCCTAACTCACATGTATAAATTAGTTCTCAATTTGTGGTTCATTAGTCATGAAATGATGGGAAATAATTTTAGAGACACAGTTAGAAAGCAAACTTGATATTTTTTTGGAAATCGGAGAAATTAGCAATTCAGTCGACAGAAGAATTTCTGAAATTGACCTGGGGATAAAAGATCACCATAATTCATGTGTAATTTTGGTAAAAAGAAAGAAGTGAAAATCATTTAGGAACACTGAAAAAGTAACTAATAGCAAAATGGTAAATAAATGAAAGTTTAAGGTGAATAATGAAAATTGGTCGGTCGGGGTTACAGAATGACTCTAGAATCATTTTTATAAATAATTATAAATTTAAATAAGTTTATTAACTCCCCACTTTGAAATTCAATTCCTGACGTAATTGACAGAATAAATTACAGAAAATTTTGGACCAAAGTGTGATGGATGAAAGTTCGGGGATTAAGTTGTAATATGTCAAATTGATTTTTCTTTATATTTCTACACTTAGTCATTTTCTTCATCTTCTTCTTCTTCCATAAGAGTGGTCAAACCACCTTCCTTGGCTTCTCCTCCCATTTTCTTCATTTTTTCACAAAATTTCTTAAGAAAAATTAATAGAAATCTTGCTTATTAACCTAGTTCTCTTCATTTCAATCATCAATTTGTAGAAAGGGGTAAAGGAATTCAAGGAAAGAGATAGGGAAAGGATTCGGCTAGAATCTTCACTTGAAGTAAGGATATGTTTTATTGGGTTTTATGGTTTATTTAGATGTTATTTAGGTTGAATTTGATGGGTTTGTAGTTAGATTGCATCAATTGATGCTAATTGATATGAATGCAAAATTTGGCTTAGTTAATTTGAAGTTGTAAGAAAGGGTTTGATGATTTAGTGTTAGTTAGTGTTAATTGATGTTAGAATATGTTAATTGGATATGAATAGGTGATTAATTAATGGTTTGTTTGATGTAGAATTGAAGTTTTGACATAAGTGCTCTATTTGGTTCAATTGGAAGAATTTGGTGGAATTGGATTGTCCAAGGCTATTTGAAGCATTAGGTGAGTCTATTTTGCATTATTTAACATGCCTAATGTCTTAGAATTGAAATTGAAAACCTATGGTAAAAGTACATGTTTGGCCGAAACCCTATTACTATTCATACCCTTTGATTTTGCTTGGTTTTCCATAACCATTTTGATCCAATTTGATATTGTCTAATCTTGTCTCTTTGATATCTATTTTGTTGTTGCAATGTGGTTTGTTGTTGATTCAAAAGGGGCAAGTCAAATTTGAACCATAACCTAACCTATTGGCTTGCTATTGTATGCCCACCATGTGTTTGATGAAATGCCTAGTTCATTTGCCTTTGACCTATTGTTTTGTATTCCATAGGCCTACCATTTGAATGCCATTGTCGCCAGCGATATTGGTATACCAATTTGCCTACCTTTCTGTCACCGAACTAACTTTTGTTCTAGGCTTTTGTTGAATACCATACCATGTATCATTATTTATATGTCATCTTTTACATCGCCATGAACCCTAATTATAATTGATTGACTGATATTGGACTTATTGATTGGAGGATGTCATTGTTGCATAATGGTATTCCATTGATATACTGTTTCTTTCTATAAATCTTTATGTGGCTTGACAGAGCTACAGATCTGACAAGGTAGTGTGAAAATACTGTCGGCGATGTGCACATTGTATTACTAATGCCCTAACTAGGAGGGGTTATAGTCCTGACCATAAGACCTGATAAGTCTTATGCTCACTGATACTGATATGCTACTAGAGACCTATATGTTCGCATATGGTCCATACTGTTTACTAGAGATTGTATGATTTCATACAGTCCATCCCTTTATCTGTCTTTCCATATGATACCAAGCCTATAATTTATTCCTTGGCTATATTATACCCTGATATTGATTCTGTATACTGTTATCTATACTATTGACACCATTGCTCCATTATTTATCTATTATTTATTGTTGATGCATATAGATTCACTGAGTATCATCTATACTCACCTTTTCATTGTTTAACCATTTTAGGAGAGGAGAAGGCTGCAGAATCCCGATGTCTATCATTCAAGAATTTTTGCTACGGTCATTGATGTATATTTTCTGTATTTCTGTATTTTGGTGTTCATTATCTAGCTGCTCCATAGGGTATGTATGGGTTAGCTAGGAGATGAATATGGATATATGATTATGATGATATTATGATATATATAATGATTATATGATGTGGTTTAATGACTGTTACAGCCAATTGTAGAAATTTATAGAATGAATTACAGAATATCAGAATTGATTGTAATTAACTAAAATGGATATTATATTGTGGTTTATAGATTGTGCATATGATACTGGGTTCTACGGGTGCTGGTTGCCATTGACATCTCCCGTGCCCTATGACCATAGCGATCCGGAAACGAGTCGTGACAAAGTGTCATGCCCACTACATGTGAAATAGCGCCCACTATTTAGGAAATTCACCGCCACTACATGGAAAGTTACGGCTATGAAGCTCTTCATTTCAAGAAAAGTTGCGTCCCCTACAAGTTAAGCAGCTCCCGCTACTTACTAAGTAGCACCTGCTGCAGTTCGAATTTTAACAAAAAAAATAACCATTGGAAGAATACTGATTTGCATTAAATACACATTTAATACACTCAAACGGCTATTTTAAGCTGAAAACTATAAATATGTATTTGTATGAAGTTAATAGTGGAACAACAACCATTCATAGTGCATTAGTTCATACCTTTAAAGCATTCAAGTATTCTTAAATTTAAATTTGAATTTCTTATTGTAAAGAGAATTAATTGCTAAACTTCAAGGTTGTTGAAGTGTAATTAATTTCTGAAAGTTGGATAAAAGTTATTAGGTAATTTATTTCTCATCTCTTATAATTTTTTTGGGTTGTGTGTGAACCTACTTGTAAAACACTTGTAAGATTTAGTGTGAGCCAAAACACTTTAAGGTTTGAACTAGAATTTGTGAAAATGATCAAAGTTAGAAAAATACTCAAGTGTGATCTTGAAAAATAGACGTAGGTTGTTTTGTCCAAACCAATATAAATTACTTGTGTGAATTTTCTCTCATTCTACTCTTTACTAATTTTTTAGTTGTTATTAATTTTTATAAACAACTAATTCACTCCCTTCTCTTGGTTGCCAAGAAATTTTCATGATGTGTATGAGATCCAGGTTATGTTGTGTTCTACGGGTTTATAGTGGTTTTATGGCTACCCTTGTCCTAATACCGTCACACCATTGGAGTTGAGGTATGACAATTAATTTACTTCATGATCATTTAATTTTCGATATCTAATTTTCACAAATATCACTCAAATAATTTTTATAATTACTTTAAGTTAATTATATTAATTTATTTAATTTTATACACTTAATTTAAATATAGTCTTCATTTATTCACTACTTAAATAATTCAATACTAGTATCCAAATTCAATATTTTCCGTAATTTTTTTTTTTTAAATACTCTAAATAATTTAAAATGAGTTTTAGAATAATTTAGAACTCAATTACTCTCACCAGTCGAAAAAAAAACTGCATTTCTCATTTTTCGATCTTAGTTGCGGTCATCAATGGAGGCAAACTGGGTACCTTGAAAAGCTCATGAGAAGAGTAGTTCAACAGAATCAAAATCACCGGAATCCACCACTAGAATCGGCCTGAAAAGCTTTAATCACTTGCTACCTTTGACCGACGCGTGCTCCACCACCGTTCATCATCTCTAGTCGCTAATGGTTCCACTAGAGTCGTCGGCAGCCGCTCTCTCTATCAATATGACGTGTGCCGGCAGTCGATCACTGGACATAAGTAATCTAATAGTCAATCTCTCTCCTCTCTCTCTCTCTCTCTCTCTCTCTATTCTGATTGGTCTCTCTCATTTCTGCTATTCCTTTCTCGTTTCTTTCACATTATATATATATATATATATATATATATTAAATATAATTATAAAAATTATATAAATGATGGCTTCTAGATTAAATATAATTATAAAAATTATATATATATATATATATATATATATATATATATATATATATATATATATATATATAAACAAAAAATATAAAAAAATCTATAATATAATTGAAAAT
>CANXYC010409755.1:0-41199 GCA_948193065.1 Aleurites moluccanus
AATTATTTCAATTTAATAAAAAATAATTTTAAATTAAAAATAATATTTTTTTTAATTTTAAATAAATAAAATAATTAATTTTTATTTAGTTATTAATTTATTTTATTTTTTTATATTTTTAATTTAAAAAAATATTTTTTAAAATAAATAAAATTTTAGAGACTAAATTGTAATTTATCAATTATTTTTTTAATCATTGTGGGGCCAAAGAGAAAAGTCAACGGTTAATGGGTCAGAATTATAGATTTTAATAACGTTAGGGTCAAAATTATATCTCGAAAAATATTATAAGCTAATATGCTCTTAGCGCTAAACGGCAGGGTCAAAATTGTAACTTATTTCAAAAAAAAATAAATAAGCAAAATCATTGGGTATGGTCCCACGTTTCTCCATTGCAAAACTACTCATAGAAGCACACGATCACACCACTTAACAGTACAATAAAAATAAATGAAAATGAAAAATCTAATTATTTACAGTGTGGCCCTGTTCTTTGGTTTCTCCTTGCTCAAGCAAACCCCAGAGAGAAAAGAAACTTTCACAAATCTAACTCACTGAGTTACCCATAGTTCGTAATGGAAGGGCAAGAGGGAACTCAGCAACCGCACCTTGTACTCGCTCACAAGCGCTTTCTCCTAAGCCACCCTGATGTCCAAGACATTGAGAAGGTCCGCCTCAAGGAGGAGGTCTTCGCGGCCGTCAAAGATGACGGTAACTTTCCGATTCACATATCACAGCTTAGTAAGTACCGAGCTAAATCTGTTCTAACTTGAATTTTACTGTGGCTTCTGTTGTGTAGATATGGCTCCGTTGTACGAAACCCTAGTGAGCGAAGGAATATTGGAGAAAGATCAGAGCATTTTGGACTCGATGCGTGCAAAGAATGAGGAGGAGCTCAAGAAGCTCGATGAGAAGTGAGTTATATTTGTGTTTACCGTGCCATTTCAATTTGGACTGTGGCCGTTTCTGTTTGGTTGCTGACTATAGATTAGGATTTCAAATGTAGGAGGCAACTGTTTTGATTTTTTATAAAAAAATAGAAAAAAGTTTGCCTGAGTGTGTGTTCGATTAGGCTTAAAATTAGCAGAAGCTTATTTTTAAATCAGATTTGGCTCAATTGTTAAACATTGTTTCTCTATTGAATTGTTGTTTGAAATGATGCATTTTTAATTCTAATCAAGTAAGCTTATTATTGTTATTAGTTAGTGTTGGCTCAACATTGGTCAATTGTTGAATTGTTAGTTGCTTAATATGTGCTCAACTCAACTTAAAACTAAGTTTAGTCCCAAGCTGTGTTAACTGTGAATTGGTGGAGATTGAAACATAATTTCTGTATGCTAGTGAATTTAGGTACTACAGAATTTGTCCTGCCAACTTTTGTTCTTTGTCTTGAGATACGTCCTCAATTTGAAGAGGGTATGCAGATTCAAGGAGAGGGAGTGTTGTATTTTGATGGGGTATCTTATTGCATGGTTTAATAGTTTGGTTTTGCTGTTGGTTGTCTAACCATATGGAGTCTCATGGAAGAGGAGTACACATGTGGATGCTTAAAAAATAGTTGATGCATGTAACATAAAATTTCTAGCCCTAGAGATGGCATTATAAGATAACTATAGCTGGATAATTAATGGGATTTGATAAGTTGAGAGCTTCCAAAAACATTTATTTGAATATATTCAGCATGCACAGCACAATTGGACCAAATTTATTGATGGTCTAAGCACCTTATTGAGCTATGCATGACTGCTTTGACTTATGCTAGGGATTAAGGATACTGTACAACAACTTGGTTTTGAGATTTAGGATATTCTTTTAAAAGGGCTGGAGCCATTGTTATTAGATATTATGTAGTGTGATTAAGGGTTGTCTTGAGAGATTTGATAGTACTTAACTATGTAGGCGACCAGCTTGATTGTGCATGGCTATTTGTGTTTGTGATTTAGAAAGATATGTCAAATGCCACTTGGTTTTGGAATTAAGAAAATAAATCTCGAGAAAGCATTTTCTTCTGCTGTTTATTCATTAGATAAAGAATAATAACTGAGTTATTTCTCAAACTAAATGATGTCAATTTTGTAAGGTCTTCAACTGCCATTCTGCTCTTGGGGGTTTCTAAATAGATATATCATCACCCTTTAATAATTTCTGCACATGAATTTGCTCACCTTTTACTGTTTTGGTGAGATGATCATACACTTGCATGTATGTGGATGTTTTTCTCATGGATCACTAATGCTAATATAAAAAATGAATATAATGCTACTGATTAGTTCAGTTTAAGAAATTTTATGTAATTGCAATTGCAACTGGTTTTGAAATTTGGGGTGAACTGAAATATTTTCATGGGGTATGAGCTTATGTGGTGATTCAGGACAGTGATTGCTTATTTTTAATCCATAATCTTCTACATTATATCACTCATCTGCTGTTTTCCCTTTTTTCCTGGGAAGATGAGCATATTATTGATGATTGCGTCAGTTTTTTATCAATAAGATTTTACTCTTGTTTGTTAACTTAATCCGGCTTTGTGGATTTAAATTCTTTACCTGCCATATTTTGTAGATAACATATTATTATAAATTATTGATTCCCAGTTTTCTTATGAATAAAACGTATTTACCTGGTTATCTTTGCTAGGATTGCTGATGCTGAAGAAAACTTAGGTGAAAGTGAAGTTCGAGAAGCTCATTTGGCCAAATCTTTGTTCTATATTAGGATTGGTGACAAGGTGAATAAGAGTTATAACTAGCTTTATTTCTGGTTCTTTCAATCTCTTCTATCTCCATTTCAGTAAATATCCTACTTTGACATCTATTTCCTTTTGCCCCCAGGAGAAAGCATTGGAACAATTGAAGGTGACAGAAAGCAAAACAGTTGCAGTTGGGCAAAAGATGGACTTGGTATTTTATACTTTACAGCTTGGCTTTTTCTACATGGATTTTGATCTTATTTCCAAAAGCATTGACAAAGCAAAGAAGTAAGTAAAACATTAATTTGACAAATGCTATATTTGCTCTGGTTCCGTGTTTCCAAATGCATGCAAGTAAGACTTCTGGTTAATTTGTTTATGCTCTGACGCCAGCTTGTTTGAAGAGGGAGGTGATTGGGAAAGGAAGAACCGGTTGAAGGTGTATGAGGGTTTATATTGCATGTCCACTCGGAATTTCAAGAAGGCAACTAATTTGTTTTTGGATTCCATTTCGACCTTCACTACCTATGAACTTTTTCCTTATGACACCTTCATATTTTACACTGTCCTTACAAGCATTATATCATTGGATAGAGTGTCCCTGAAGCAAAAGGTATTTTTGGTTGTGATTTGGCTTTTCACCTCATATTTTCTGTTATACTTCCTATTAATATTAATTGTAATGAAATTTGGCAGGTAGTGGATGCTCCTGAGATCTTGGCAGTGATTGGGAAAATCCCATATCTGTCTGAGTTCCTAAATTCTTTATATGATTGTCAATACAAGTCATTTTTCTCAGCATTTGGTGAGTAGAGATTTAATTATAATCTAGTTTACTATGTCTTGATTCTGGTGCTATGTCAACTCCTGCAGTTAACATGTTTGTAATGTATGCATTTATAACAATGTGCCATTATGATGAGGGTATCTCATTTTATGATTCATTCATCCTGTATTATTAGGGCTGCATATCTAATTGTTTATTTCTTCTTGGATTTCATTTTCAGCTGGCCTCACAGAGCAAATTAAGCTTGACCACTACTTGCATCCGCACTTCCGATATTACATGAGGGAAGTCAGAACTGTTGTTTATTCTCAGTTTTTGGAATCCTATAAGAGTGTTACTATTGAAGCAATGGCAAAGGCTTTTGGTGTGACAGTGGAGTTCATTGATCTGTAAGTGGTTGAATTTCTTGTGTTCCTCTAGTCTTCTTCTGCTCACTCACTGGGGATTGTTATAGATTATGACACAAGGAAATTCTATGTTAAGTCAAATTTCTCTATGTTTCAGGGAATTATCACGTTTTATTGCGGCAGGGAAGCTTCATTGCAAGATTGATAAGGTGGCGGGTGTTCTTGAAACTAACCGCCCTGATGCAAAGAATGCACTTTACCAAGCCACTATCAAGCAAGGAGACTTCTTGTTAAACCGTATCCAGAAGCTATCTCGTGTGATTGACCTGTGAAGTATGCAGGCATGTTTTTGTGATTTGCAAATGGTGCCAAAATTTGAGGTTTCCAGAGAAAAATGGAGCATAGGGACTTCATGTTGGATGTTTTTCACTTGATCAATATGATGCTAGTTGAATTTTTCTAATTGTTTCTTTTCCAAATATATCAAGTATTTAAGCATAGTGCTAATTGCGGATGCTAATTATATATGCTTATGCCTGCTTATTTGAGCATTAAAAATGAAACGACGCTCCTGGTCCGAGCTTAAGAGTAGTTTCCTCTGTCAATCAAATGATGGATTAGTGAAGAATATATGCACACTATATCTTCAACAAGCTGAAGCTGTCTCTCTCTTTTTTTTAAATCACAATAATCTGGAATTATGTGGTGTTGCTAGATATTTGCAATCGAAGTGGTGGCTGTCATTAGCAATTTGAAGATGATGCTTAGGACAGGTTGGGCCCCTGCATACATGTGATTTCATCAAACGGATGTATTTGGAAACTTTTAATACTTGGTTAAGGACCACATTGGCATCTTGTGACATCTAATTAAACAGATTTATTTTGAGATAGTTTTAAGAAATAGTTACATATTTTCTTATGGCAATGAAGGTTGAGCCATTTGCAATTGTTCTTTCAGGCTGGAATCAAATTTTCTCAAAGGATGCAAGGAAGAGTATTCTCTAAGTAGCTTTGCTTAATTTGGTACCAGATGTGAAACTTTTTTAGTTCTAATGCCATGAAAGTCTTTTCAACCAAAACTCGGTCAGTTTCATGTGCTACTCCCATCATAAAAATATCTGTACTTTCATGGTGTGCATGTCCTTTTTTTTCTCAAAATATAAATATTAAATGTAATACAATTTAATATGAATAGGAATCAATTCTCATTAACATTTTGTGGATGTTTATTTTTAAATTTTATTTGTATTATGCCAATTATGTAATGCATAAGTAATCCCTTTCCCCCTCTTTTTTTTTTTTTTTCCAATTTTTATCAAAAGTTTTTGAAATTCAAAAATTTATATTTTATGCTTTTTATCAACGGATTGTGCAGAATAGATATAAATTTAGCTGTAAACATATATGCAATACATATAATAAATTTAAATTTAAATTCTCGTTATTAAAAATTTAAATGTTAATGAAATATTAAATTAATTGCTTTTATCAAACTTTTAATGGAGAGAATTTCTTTCTTAATATTTGATATTAGTTTTCATTTTAACAATTGGCTAACGTATGGTTACAAAAAGGAAAAAGCGTAGCTAATAGGACATGTCATATATATATGTGATTTTTATAATTTTTAAATGTTTTGCGTAAAGAGGAAAAATAAAAAAATAAGCTTGGTTAAAAAAAGAAGTTATCATGATTATTAAAAATGCCAATTGATTTTTATGATGTTGTTATGATTTTACAAGCTATAAATCTAAAAATAATTAATTTATATACAATTTTAAATTAAATTAAATTTATTTTTTAACAACAAAATTAAAATGACTTTATTATGATTTATCTATTTTAATATCTATATTTTACCATATAATATTTTATGTATTTAAAAGATATTATCAATTATTTATTTTGAAATTAACATAAAATTTAAAATTTAAATATTAAATTTTAATTAATTGTAAATTAAAATTATAAATGGTATCAGTAATTATTATTTATGTTTTAATATACATGTATAAATGGATAAAAAACCATTGTTAATATATATTAGTTTTAAGAAACAAGGGACAAATATATCATGAAATATATTATAAATATTACATCAATATTTTAAATTCTCAAAGGCGCAAATATAATTCTCAAATTAAAAAAAAATAAGGTCTTTTATTATCTCTTCTTATTTCGTTTTCTCTTTTATTTTTTTATAAATATATTTAAATATTTTAAAAATACATAAAATATTTATTTTAAATTTAAAAATTATAAATAAATAGTCAATAAATATATAATCATTGAAAAATATGTTTTATTTTAACATGTTAAAACTTAAAATCTAGTTACTTTTTAATTTAGCATAAATTATTTAAATATAAATAAAATTTTTAAAAAATATTATTTAATTACTAAATTATAAAAATTATTATTCCCCTATATAATTTCATCAAATATAAATTTAATTATATATATATATATATATATATATATATATATATATATCCTAATCCAAATTAATTATTAACTTAATTGATTATCTCTCACTTATCAATAATTTAATTATTTTCAGAATATTTATAATATATTTTATTCAAATAATTTTTATTAAATAAAATTTCAGTTTCAAATAAATTCAATTCAACTAAACTTTAATCCCAAAATAGTTGGGATCGATTATATGAATTATTTTTTTTATATTCTAAATGCTTATGGGTTATATTTGTAGAAAGATCTATATTAATTAAGTGATCTTTAATGACTCTTTCCTAACTTAGTTTATGTCTTTTTATCTTTCTTCCTAGCACTTAATATGATATACTTTTTTAATAAGTGTGTCTGCTAGACCTATAATTTATAAATCCAAATTATCTTAACCTATTTTCTCTAAATTTATATTAAATGCTAGCTACTCCAACTTTTCATCTAAACATTCATTTTAAATGCAATCCATTATAACGCGTCTTATTTTTAACATTTTCATTAAAATTCATTATAATATATTCACATGTTATTTTTAATATTTTTCATTTCAGTAATACACTTCTTAGAAATATATTGCCTTTCATTACCCAATACTTACTAACATACATCATAACAATTTAAAATAATTAAATTTAAAATATTTCACTAGATATGTAGTTAAAAAAATAAATAATTAAATGTAATTTATATCAAAATTCATTTTAGCGTTCAATTTTATAATTTTTAAAAATATTTTAATATATAATAAAAAATATTTTAAAATATTTTAATGCGTAATCTAATTATAAAATTATCATATTTCACTTTTTTATAATTATTTTAACATAGAAAAAATTGTCATGTTGGGATGAATATATAAACTTTAATAAAATTTTCTTGTAGCTTGAAATGATTCCATAAGATTCACAGTTTGTAAGTTTGTTAATTAATATGAGTTATTACTTATTTTGCAGAAACTGCTTAAATTTTGATTATTACTTTGTGTAATGTTTCTGAATTCTTGATTTTAATTGAGAAATCCGGTCGCAGTTTTTTACCAATTTCATCTGTCGTTTCTTCCTCCATGAGAAATGTCGCTTATAATGTTGGTTTTTGATACGTCTGGTCGTTTTTGGTGATCGTTTTTTCCCCACAAACAACTGCTGCTTTCACTTCTGGATAACAGCGTGTCCCTTATGATGTGTGGTTCAGACACATGTAGTCGTTTACTTCTTTAATCGACCGGTCGAGGTTTTGGGCCTGTCTTTGATGGGCTTGATTAAAAAAATCCAATCCAGCTAACGTCAAAAGTAGTGGAGAAGATTTTATGGAGATGGCGGTAACTGTGGCGCCAAAACAAAATCGAAATTTTCCATCTCCCTGCCCTAAAATAACCAGATCTACTTTGCTGTGTGATATTGGAGAGTCCAAGTCGAGGAATGATGTTTGGGAGGGTGAGAGCATCATCATCTTCGCTGGACACCTTGGATATGCCGCCGTCTAAGATCTTCAAAGACGATCCGCTCTCCATCTACGGTACTCTTTTTCTCTGTGTAAATGCCGTGATTTGTTTTTAATTGAAAATTTGAAGCGGATTTTCTCAATAGTTTGCTATCTATCAGCTAGAATTGGCTTTCACTGTTTGCTGAATTAGAAACTATTTCTGATTTAGATGGGTTAGATTAGAGCATGTCTTTAGTAATGATTGGTGGTTTTAAAGGGCCAAACCTTTTGTTCCATGGAAGACCAGCCAGTTTCTACTTCCAACCATAATAATCGAGTTGTTATACTGTTATGTATAAACGACGGCCGATTAGATGAGATGTTACTTTTCGCAAGAAACGGCAAGCCGTTTGCTTGGAATGCATATATAATGATTTTTTGATAACCGATATAGCTCACTTTGAAAGTGTGGCTGCCGCTGGTAATCACATGGTTTTTGTTGCATTGTATAGCAAGGACCTTTTGACGGAGTTGATAGGTATCCATGGCATTTATTTGAGATAGTACAACTGAATCTTCACAACTTGCAAACTGAATTCAATTTAGGACTGTGTAGTGCTTTATGATTCTGAACTCGGTATTCCATTCAGGCCTTGTAGGGACTTCTACTGAATTCTCTCAACTTTGTTGCAGAGGCTACGTTGATAAAGCTTAAGTTAGGCTCTCAGCGTGATTTAAGTTCACCCTCTGAGGAGGCAGTCGACATGGATAGTGACTGCAGTACTACAACTGTTCCCACAAGTTCTATGGAGATGGTGGGTATAGAGCCCATTTTTTGTACCTCGACAAATGTCTCTGAAGATTTCCAACATGTAATATCACCTCATGAAGAGGCAATAACAATCCATACCGATACCTCTTCTGCAACTGTTCTATCAGTATCAAGTCCTAGTGCTTGTCAATCTACAGGTGATTCAAAACAGCTACGAAACAGGAATATATCACTTCTCTACTTGTTTTCGAAATACCAGAGTTCTCGAAACTCATTAAGCTCATCGGATGGAGAATCAATGGCAACAGAAAGTCATGGTTCTGCAAATGCTTCTCCAAGTTCCAGTCATTACCAGTCTTATGGAAGCACAAAAGAGCAGTCTGAACACGAATGCCAGAGTTCCTCTTCTGGCTTTAATATGTGAGATTAGTATTCATTTTTTTTTCCCTTATTAATTCTCTAAATGCAGGAAATCTTACTGCATTGTAACATGTATTTTTAATTTTCTGTTTCTGGGAGTGGTGGGTGGTGGCTGGAAGGACAATGCTTGATTCAGCAGCCAACTTTGGCTTGATTGATGCTAATTATTCATTCACCAAGTTGAAAAAACATGTTTCTTATTGCAATGTTTTATCCAAAAATCAGCTCATACAGCCTACAAGGCTTATACATGTTGCTTGGCTGAGAATGTCAGCAATCAAATTGAAACGTACTACATATTGCAAAAATCATCTAACCATTTCCGCCCAAACAATTTCCCCCTACAAGCCAGTTAATCAGGAATTGGGTCACTTATAGTTTTCATTTAGGAATTGGATCACTTATAGTTTTCATTTAGGAATCTTTTAAAAGCTGGCAACATTAAATTAACAAAATTATTCTTCCCATAAAACCTTAGAATTAACCATTCGAATGCTTTTTATGGAAATGGAATAAAAATCTCTTAAAATGGTGCTCTTGAACATATCCTTACTTTTGGTGCGGTACAACTCATGTAATGTTTAAATCAAAATCAGATGGCTGGCAAGAAACTTAAAACCTCACGATATGGCTCTCATATCATGATGCTGGTTCATTAAGCTTAAGAGCATTTTTCTTCAATCCCATAGGAATGACGAGATCAATTCCTTGAAATGGTAGTCTAAATTCTAAATATTTGGCTGGCACTACATTAAATTAACATAACAGAGATGACGAATCTTCCGGATGGAAAGCAGAAATTGATCTGAATTTTCTCAGTATGTTTTTCTCACAAGTTTCGCATCGAATACTTTGCACCGATACAAAATTATTTGAAATTCAGCATGTAATGGATCCAATCTAAAATACAGGTGCTCAGAGGAAAACTCTTCAAAACCGCATGCTCTACAAGTAAGAACTCCGTGAAAATCACTCGCTTAGCCAAGATACCAGAGCTGGCGTCCACTCACATATTTCACCTTCTTTAAACCAAAGAGCTGTGGGGAAAGCAAATATCATAAATTATTAGAAGGGCTAAGATAAAGGCAAAGAATGATAATGAGTATTTATACAAAGCTTTTATCTATTCTTCAAGCATTATAATAGAAAAATGTTAAAGCAACATCAGCATCATTTTGTTTCCCCATCACTGTTTCATTGTAAACATTTATGCTCAATAATCAATGTGAAGGTGCTATGACGAGTAGTACCCGCTTTGTAATTGGCAAAACATACAGTTCGGGAGGAGAGAAAGCAAATATCATAAAGGTATTCTGCAACTGCAGATGGCACTCTGGACATAAGCCTAATCTATTGTTTGTGTTTAATTCTACATTCTCAAATTAGTTCTTAAAAATACTTCAAAGATGAATGAAATTGGTGCATTCAATCCATATATCTTGTCTCCCTTTGAACCCCCCACCGACAACCTGTTTACTGTTTCCCCTCAAATTTCTTTTATTGGTCCATGAGGTGGCATCACCTTAGATTGAGAACTCAAGACCAGATTATTAGACTATCAAAACCATTTGCAAGAGAATTTGAGAAACATGCAAGTGAAGTAGGGCATAAAAGAACTTGCCTATTTCACGCTTCCCATTCTCAGGGCTGTCACTACCATAGACCACATTTCTGTGGAAATTTTCTCATAAGTGCAACAGGCTAGCAAATATCAAATAGACATATGAATCAGCCTAACAGTAAAACTTGCAGGGCCTAACCTTCCTGTTTGAACAGCAAGATCCCCTCTTATTGTGCCTGGTTCAGCTTGAAGAGGATCTGTAGACCCTATTAGCTTCCGTGCAGATGCTATAACACCAACACCTTGCCAAGCCTGGTTAAGATAACAGTATGATAAGCATTGTAGAACAAACTCAAAAGAAAAGAAAATCAGATTCATAAATTTACAGTAGACATAATCATGAGGAAAATAATGGTGAACGTACCATACACACAACTGGACCAGAAGTGATGTAGCTTATCAGTTTAGGGAAGAAAGGTCTAGCCTTGAGATCCTTATAATGCTCCTGTGATTATAAAAAATTACTAATTAGACTATTAGAGAATGATGAGAGATACAGTAACGGACAGGCTGGTGGCTATGTTTTAGTCCCAGCACTGTACGAGTGTACATACCCGACCTAGGGCACTGAAAGGCGCCGCAGTGGGAATCAAAGTTGATTTCTCAACAGTCAAATAGATCAACAGTCTTCATCATCACTACATTATAAAGTGATTTTTTTTTTCTTTCTTCAAACTAGATGTTATAGAAAGACACAAAGCCAGTTGGATACTTGCTAGAAATGCTGATTAGGGTTTCATCATATATAGAAAGGAATGTACATATATGTCACTCAACAACATACCTCGGCCAATTCCTTAGGGCATTGGAAAAGCTTCAGGCCAATCAGTTTAAATCCTTTCTTCTCAAACCTTGAGATTATTTCTCCAACCTAAAACAACTCAATCCCACAAGGATAAATTTAGAATCAGAAGATCAAAACGCAATACCATTTCAACCACACGAAATTTCATTGCTGAGAAAAACCCAATTCAACAACAACAATAAAAGCTTAAGCATCTAACACAATTTTATTTTCCAATTCCCAAAAAATTAAAATATAAGATGCGAACCAGCAATTTCTCAACTTTAAACCTAAAATTTCTTAGACATTCTTCAACTTTCTGAGCTACCAAAAAACAAACATTTCTAGTAATTAGAATGCAAATGGAAAATAATAATGCTTACAAGGCCACGTTGTACGCCATCAGGCTTGACCATGATGTAAGTCTCTTGAATTTGTTCCTGTAGCACAAAATTCAGAAAATAATGAGAAAAAAGAGGGAATTTTTGCAAATACTGAAAAATCGGCCGAGATTTTACTTCTCTATAATTGCAAGATAAACAGAAAAAGACATAGTGAAAAGAGATTATAACAAATGAAAGCAAAAATACCGAATAATCAACTCTCAAATTAGCTCCTAAACTTAAAATTAGCAGTCAATGAGGTCATGGCGGAGACCAATTCGATTGAAAAGTTGAAAGAGAGATAAAGAGTATATACCATGGAAGCAACCAAATGAGGAAGAAAGATGTGGGTTTTCGTGGACTTGCGGGGTTTAGCTTGACAAGGACGTGAAGGGGAATAGAATGCTGCTAGATGGCTGGTGCGTATGCTACGGTCATTGCGGGAAGCGTAGGATAAGCTATTGCAGCTGCCGCTTCTGAAAGTTGTTCTATCTGCGGATGATGCAGAGACGCAGAGTCCACATCCACCAACGACGCCTACTGCTTCCATTCTCTATTTACTCCATTTGAATCTGTCCAACTCGACCACCAAAATTGGCTTTTAAATTTTTTGCTTAGGGCTTTAAGTAGCTGATGAATTGGCCATCATATTATTATTATTTTAATTTAATTATTCTACTAGTTTTTTTTTTTTTATTAATTTTTTCAGTAAAAATTGAATTTTACACTCCACCTTAAAATTATATTAAAACATCAATTAATTTTAATAATTTTAATTAATAGATTATGTGTGACGAAGATTATTAAATTGAAATACAGGAAGTTAATTAAAATTAAAAAATAATATTATTTTAATTTATTAAATTTTTCATAAATAAAAAAGAAATTGAGCATCAACAACACCCTCTTTTATTTAAAAATTTCCTACGAAAACTAAAAAAAGAAATCCTCATTATTAAGAGGCTGTTTGGTTGACCAACTAAATACCTTTAATTATCGATTACCAATATACGCATCGTCAATTGAAAAAATTTATATTATTTGATTGGCCAACTAAAAATTTCAATTATAACAAAATTTCTCTTCAATCGGTAAATCCCATAAGCAATTATAAATTGTTTTTAGCGATTAGTGATTTGATAATTGTACTTTTACACTAATCGCATATTTAGCAATCGCTCTACCAAACATCCTATCCTTAATTGTATATGATTTTGAAAAAATATTATTGACCTGAATTAAAATTTGAGCTCTCCATATAAAAAAAAAAATGACCGAATTGAAATTGTTTTAGAACAAAAGTCTATTTTTCTTCTATATATAATTGAAATGTATAGAATATAGAGATCAAGATTTATACATGCTCAAATGGAATCTAATAAATTGATGGATTGGCAGACATTAAGCAATTTTAACATCTTCTAGTTTACATTACTAAGCACCAGAGGAAAAAAAAAATGCCCAATTACAGTCAACAAAGAATCAATGAATGTTGATTGATATATACAATAATGTGAACCCAGTTCATAACCAAATACAATTCCTTTATTTAATCTGTTCGGTCACCTGAACAGCTGAAATTCATACGCAAAATGAGTTACTTATTTTCAGTGCAAAGTCTGTGCTTGCACTTTCCTGAAAATAGAGCCTTTTTACATTACATTTTCTGCAAGGAGAAGACAATTTATTGAGTTACTTAGCCACACAAGCCAATTTATTAAACTTCTTTATGAACAGCATCTTCTGGCAGCTGTATATGAGATCTAGCATTTCCAGCAAGAAGCTGCAACGATAGACTTTGATTTCCAACCCAGGATCAAGCAGCCTTTCTCTTCCGCAACTGTATACCCATCGCAAACCTTATTCTTTCCCAGCCATTGCTTGGCCTGAGCTATCATCTTAATTGGTGCAGCCTGAAATCCTGCACGGCTCATTCGCCTGCGCCACTGGTCCACCTTCTCGTGCCGCTCCACCCTTGCTGGCCCCTCGCAGCTCACAATGTTCTTTATCTCTTCTGCAAAGTAAAACTGTTCCATCTTGGCGCGTCTGGTGTCATACCTGGGAAGCATGGCATCCAAGGAATCAAAAATTGCTGAATAGTAATGCAGTGCTTCCATAAATCTTCCCAGAAAGAAGGGTCCATTGTGGCTTGAATCTTGCTCGACAAGAACAAGAAGTTTTGGTGAAAGAGCATGAATAATCTGCAATACAGAATTCAAAGCTCCTCTGCTTTCTTTTACCACACAATGCAGCTGGAGGATGCTGTTCACAGCAAGAACTTCACCATCACACACTTTTATATCATCAGATTGCAGGTTTTCCAGGTTGCTTTCCACAACTGAGAACTCCAAATTAATTCCCAAATCTTTTGCGTATTCCACCAGCTCATCACCGATGGTTTGGAACCTACCAACACAAAGGCCTACGCCAGTAATTCGAAGACGGCTGGGTGGCTTGCCAGTACGAGTAGCGAGGCTTTGGGTCAGCTGGCGCCACTGGTGACCATGTGGCAGACCAAGGGTCATGCCTAAGTCTACTACATGGACAAAACTCTCTCCCTCAAAGGCTTCCAATATTGATTGGTTTGCCACGAAGTGCCCAAACTGAATATGTGGGCAAATTTCATAAACAAGTCTCAAAGCTTCTTCCTTCTTATCAGAAGCAATGTCCATTATGTTCATCATAGGTACAACGAAACCGACTGTCCCCAGTGGTTGAACCAGGGATAGTCTATCAGCAAGGCCTTGGACAAAGCAAGATGCAACGCGCTGGAAAGAAGAGCCGAAGACCAAAGCACTAGATCGAAGCTCTGACAATAAAGCTGAGGCATGTGACTTGTCACGGCAAGCAACAGCTTCAGCACAAGCAATTAAAAGCTGAACAAGCCTCATCCCATCTGTACTGTTACCATCTTCTTCATTTCCACCTTCCTCAGCATTGGTCATGGCTGCTGCTGCCTCCTCGATAGCCTCAGCTGCAAGATATCTTTGAGTATAAGTCCTTATATGATCTCTGAAATGAAGCCTTGACAAGCTATTCAGGCTATTAGTACAACTACTGCGGCCTATGCTGCTATCACTATTGCCACTTCCTCCAACACTATAAAAGCCACTATTACTTCCGGTGGATTCTGCAAAACTCAGAGTTCGTTTAATCCTCTTATGTTCTCTGGTTTCATCTGAGAAAGGAAGGATAAAGATAGGTGCATTGTTCTCCGATGTGGATAAATAAGGGTATGCTATAGCGGACAGACTCAGATCAAGAGTGCTCATTCTGTGAATTGTATCACCATCGGAGAACTCACTGGAAAACAGAGCCATGTCTCAGGTCTGTTGCTCTCGGTCTTCTTCCTTATTCCTAAAGATACATCAATAAAGCTCTGAAAGACCCTATGACCGGGCACAACTTGTATATAAAGAAACAGATTTTCTTTTTGGCGGAATTTCCAAGGCTAAGGTATATAAATATATGAAAAACATTTGGTATATAGAGTTGTCTGCTTAACGTGAAGCATAGAAAAACGTCAAGGGCATAGAGCAATCAAAAAATTCCTTATATAATTCTCCTGAGAGTTTGGATTTCTTTTCTTGTCCTAGATTCTTTGAAACTCCAGCCTAGGTAGTAACTTTACATTCGGATGCTAATAATAGTAAAACCTTAGAATATGAACATCATTTTCTGCAATGTCCTATTCCCTTCAGTTTCATACCTTTTCATCTTATGATTATCTGTGTCTACCTCAGAGGATAAGTTTACATATATCAATCAAGTCGTATTCATAAAACTTTTCCTTGGGAACCGCCTCTAAGTAATAGATTAAAGCAGGTGATTTTGAAAGCAAATTTAAGGGAGAAAAAGGATACTAAAACTGCTTGTGAGGCAACTTGAACAATGGACAGTACATACATTGGAAAATATTATAAAGATATAGGCCAGGATCATGCGTATATTTGTTCATGGTGCTATATTACAGTCCATGAAACACAATTTTTGCAAGTGTAATTTCTAACACTTTGAGATGGAAAGAGAAGGGGAAACTAGATGTCATGAAAGCGTAGATGATTCTTCAGTAGTTGATTTTGATTAGTGGTACTGCTTCACTAGAAACATAATGTGTGATAGAGTCTGGCTATCATTAGAAAGTAAATTTACAAGTTCACAAATTAAAAGGTTAACCCAACGGCAGATTCTTACTAGCATATGATGATTTATTAAAACAAATTCAAGTTCATTTTATATCATAATCTAAGACCGCTGGGGATGAGATAACTGTGACATCATTGTTGATAGCATAACATTTTATGCCTGAAAAATATATACATATCCTACAATGTGCATGTGAAAATTTCATTTTGAAACCTGCAGTTTTATTGTGCTAAAAAGAATTTCAATATGGTTTGGTTTTGCCGACTCACATGAAAATACATTCAGAAAATACACATATGGTTGTCAAGTCACATTGAGATTTAGATGCCTCTGACACCTCTATGTGACCAAAATTACATATTTTATGCAATAATAAAATTTTGATAGTAATTCATGGATTATTGATATTTTTTCAAAACTTTGTCTTGATGGAGTCGGCTCAGGATATTCTAATGCTCAGAACACTCCATGATTTAAGTAGTTAATTATTTTATTAATTTTATAGGATAGTTATTGATTGATGTGTCAAATCACCATTAGTTAATTTATAATATGACGTAATTGACTAGATTCGAGTAAGAATTTTTCAAAATCATGGCAACAAGAAACTAAAATAAGGAAATATTGTGCAGGTTGATTTGATAAGATGTAATTTGCCTGATACTATATCATCTAACAATGGACAGCAAGGATGCTTCTTGATTTAGAATTTTAGTGTACTCCATTTCATTGTACAATATCCAACAAGAAAACAAAGTTTTTAAAGTAAAATGGTTTGGTGCCGTCTGTTCGTGACATATACAATATGATAACTATAAAAAGACAATGGCAGAATATATTTTTTAATGACCTACCAATGTTTCAACAAGAACTGCAAGGGTGGATTGTGCCTAGCAATGATAGACAATAATTTTAGCTGCTTGTCAAAGGTAAGCAAAGGATTCATCTCATCCAATAAAGAATACAAAGTTGTAAGATTAACTCCTCAAAATTTTTGCAGGAACCAACCTAGGACCATTGGTTTTCATTAGAGACCATCATTTGTATCAGATTTGTTCTGTACCTTATTTGAATTATAATTTGAACTCTTTTTATATGTCTTTCCCTTTGGACACATCAATATTTTCATGCAGCAAAGTAGGAGCTTTATAATGATTTTGACTAACAAGATTTTGGCATAATTCTATCTTATCTTTCTTTCTTGGATAATGAAAGGCGATCTCAGCTAAAAAATTATGTTTGCTTTGGAGTTGAGGAAATTGCCATAATAAAAACTTGAAAATCTTGAAAATTAATTTGGCAGTGATAGGCAAAAAAATTGACAATTCAAAAGGAGAATTATCCGAGGAGCTATTGAAAAAGAAATTCTCTTTGGGGGTTGGTTTTATTTTCAGTAACATATTTGATTCTTATTTCAACCAAATTATAGAAGCAAATCATTAAACACAATACATAAAGCACTGAACTAAAATAAGAATACGAATTCAAGATAGTGCCTGTCACTGCTGTTAGCCTCCATTTCCAACTGCATGTATGACCTTCCCTTTTTTCATGGTAGCATTAGCAACCTGCTGCTGTGCTTGGAATGAGCAAATTGATCGTTTTTCTCGCTCTATTGCTGAATTTAATTGTTGAAGGCCGGGTTCAATATTCAGACCTCTGACGAATAGAGGAAGCAAATTGAGTTTTGGGTTGGAGCCCATGTATTTAAAACGTTTGGTTTTGTTTTTAATTAGCAGAGGGTAATATTTGGGGTTAAAAATACATCATTCACACTGAAATTAAAAATTTTATAAATAAAAAATATTATTTATTTACATTGTAATTTTTTTTAGTTGCAAGCAAATAAAGTGCAACAATTGCATCAAATGACAAGTTTATTAACATGCTATACCACAAATAATCCAATCATTCATTATTTGTCTCATCCAGCATTCAGCAATTCAAGTTTGAAGGAAGCTGTAACAAAATTGTTTGTCACTTTACCAGCAAAATTGTTTTGTTTAATATTGATATTTTGTGGTGTCTGCTGAAAAATTTTAGAGCTCAGTTAGAGCTTAATTCCGGCTGAGATTTAATAGCTAGAAGTGTTGTAGTAGTTGAACTCGGTAAGATTGTAATCTGAAATTCAATTTTGTAATACTATAAATATCCAAGGAAAGAAGTAGAATTGTACACCTTTCTTTCTCTCTAAAATTCTCTACAATTGGTATCAGAGCTCACTGATCTTTAAGGGCTGTATGTGAGAGAGAAAACCAACAAGGCTTTCTTCCTTTCAAATCTCAAAAAACCTGAAATATCAAATGGCATCCAAGCAATTCTCTGCTCCTTCACCTCCTGTTTTTGCAGGTGAAATTATCAAATATGGGCAGTTAAGATGAAGGTCTATCTCAATGCATATGATCTACCTCTAGCAGGAGAGAAAGACTTGGCTCATTTTGTATGCTATCAGACTCTAAGGGTAAATGAAAACTTATATTTATAATTTCTTTGAAAAGAAAAAAAAATTTGGGTTAATATGAAAATAAATAAAAATATATAGGGAAAGTGATGCAGAGATAATGGTTAAGGCGATTAGAAGCAATTCTTTGGATAATTCTGAATACGGTTTTTAATTCTTGAATGTAAATCTTTAATTAGTTAGTTGCATAATGTGTTTATGTACTTTGTGAAGAGACAAGCAAATATGATAGCGCATGTTTTAACTTGCTTATTTGTTTTATGTGTTAATTCTCAAATTTGGGAGGTGCCTCTTATTCAGAAGTATTTTTTTAATGGTGTAATTTATTATTCATAAATGAAAATGATATATTTCTCATAAAAAAAAAGAAATTAAAACATTTGAAAAAATGATGCTGCTAACAATAGAAATTAATTCATTAATTACAAAAAAGAAATTAATTAATTCATTACACAGAAGGCATATGTGAAGCTAGGGAGAGAATCAGAGAGAAATGAAAGTAGCTTATAATATGCTAATTAAACTTTAATTAGAATATCTAAATTAACCAAAAAAAAATAACTACCAGAAAATGAAGCTTATTAGTTAACTAGGTAGGAGAAATGAAGAAATTAAGATCTAGAAATTAATTATGGGAGGGTTGATGATCATGCACTGGCTATATATATATATATATATTAATAAGAGGGTGTAGTGCAAGCAATACAAGCAAGCGAGAGAATAGCAGAAGAAGCACCATCATCTTCAAAATTAGAGCAGCTTCTCTTGAATTTGCTGCTCTTTCCTTTATTACATTGTATTAATTGTTTTTGCTGATATTGTTTATAATTGTAACTCTCTCTGTAACCTTTTGGCTGCTGATCTTGTTGCTGCTGCCTCTTCTTCATGTCTTTGTTTTCCTCTAATTTTCTTAGTGATCTCAGACTTCAGAAAAAAAAAATGAAAAATTATTCTTTATGTAGTATTAATTTTTTGCATGGGAAATGGCCATAAATTGCTCCTCATTTTATAGCCCTTGCCTTCATTTCTTCCATAATACCTACTAGTAGGACTTTGTAATAATCATCTCAAATTTGGGCCCACACCCTCTTCTTTTTCCAATATAAAAAAAAAAATCTCATTAATTTTTTCTATTATTTTTTTTATATTATATTTATGAATATATAGAAGACATGGCAGAGGTGTGTCCATTTATCTTTTATTGCTGCAAACAAATCATAGAATATATACATTATATTACCTTGAAACAATAAATTCAAAAAATCTAATTGTTCTACATATTCAAAACATTTTGTTATACTGAAAAATGATATACACTGCAACATGGAACTCCTACTACTTATATAACAATAACAATAAACTCCTATAAATATATCACCAATTTAATAAAATAAATTCATTTTTATGTGAATACAATAAATATGATCAAATCGTATTTAATAATTTCACTAATTAGAATAATTAATTGTTATTAACTTAAAAGAATTAGCTAGGGTATACATTAATTAGTACATAATTATCAGTTCATTATGTATAAAAAGTGTATTAGTTAAACACAACTAACTAATTATAGATCATAAAAAATACAATGATTTTATTTTTATGATTGGACGTATATACATCCAAGTAAATAATAATCAGCTAGTTCAATAACAATACGAATAATAATAATAAAAGAATATTGGATCATCTGCAACTCTTTAACCCCTAAACCTACTTTGAGAAGTTTTTATCTGATTTTAATCTAAAACAATATATTATGGATTAAACACTTCAATGTGTTAACTAACATACACACCCCTTAGTTTATGGTTTCTTCATGTGCAAAGCCATGTGATCATGTGTTGGTGTTCTCGTCCTCTTCTAGTTTGATCCGTCTAATTAGGGCCCCACAAGTTTTTTATATTTATAATTTTTCATTTAATTTTTAAAAATCTTTTTCATTTTGTCTTAACATATACTTTAATTTTTCTTTTTCTTTTTTTTCGAGAATTCTTAAAATTTAAAAATAACTCCACATGTTAACCTTTGTTGTAAAATTATAAAAAATTTATCATACAATTTAATTTTGATATATTAAATTAAATTATAGTTTAATTTAAATTTTAAAATTTAATTACAGTTTCTATCTTTTTTTATCAAAATTTATTATATCCAATACATATATCAATTATAAATGTATCAAGTATCAGATTAATAATTATATTAAACATTACAACTCAATTATAATTTATCTCTTAATTATTATATATACTTGAAAAAACTTTAATTTCTTATTTTATTTTATTTTATTTTTTTGCTAGTAATAGAATAGCTATTAAAATTATTAACATAATTAAAACACACACTATATCAAAGTAAATTTTTATTATTATTATTATTTTTTGATAACCCATTTTCATGCACAAATGTTATAAGGAGATAGAAATTTACAAACAAAAATGTTCTTTTTTATCATTATTATTTTTACATGCTTTTACAATTCATTTTTTATTTTATTATTTTACTAAAGATCTCAAAGCATGGATATTAGATTATTTTTAATTTATTTTTATATTATTATAAACTATAAATAAATAAACAAATTAAATGGAAAAAGCTACCCAATCAATAATATACATATATATCATCATAATAGTTGGCCTATATAAAGTTAAGGTTGATAAGTAATATGGTTGTTTTGATTGAAATAGACAAATAATTAATGGAGAGTGAGGTCTCTGAGTCCATAATTCTTAACATGAAGGAAGAATTGCTTGAGAAAATGGGATGTTGGCCATTTCGGTTGGCTTATCCCCACGAGGGCTCCATTGACCGACCTCTATCAACTTACAATACAAGATTCTATTTATTCTATAGATTTTTTTTTCTCTCTTTCTTTGGTTCATTATCTTATCTTTTTGTAGGGTATATATCCATAGTTTCATGAACAGTGCTTCACTAGCCCTGCAATGTACACGGAATCATTGTCGTTACACATCCATATATATAAGACTGAGTTTCAATAAAAAAAAAAAAATTAGGTGAATTCAATTCATCACATAAAATTATGAATTAATCTAATATATCAATATATTAATTATAATACAAATTCATAATTTAAATAATTAATTATTATATTAACCTCATAATTATTTACTACTTAATAATATTTAATCACTATTGATAATTTATAATTTTAAGTGATAAATTATATTTATTTAAGATTTTAAAAAAAAATTAGTTATATGATTTGGATTATTTTTTTGACTGAGGCAAATAAATTATAAAGTTATAAATTTGAATTTTAAATAAAATTTAATTAATTAATAAAAACTGACTATATTTTTATATACATAGTTTATTTTCAAATTAAAAAAAAAAAAAAAATTATACAGACTCAACTGCGGACGCATTGGAGCCATTAAGAAGATTTGTGAGAAAGAAACATAAAGCAAGACTAACGGCTAACAGTAACCTGTTAGGTTTGGCTGTAGCGCCGCTTACTCCAAAAGTCTAAAGTATTAGGTTGTGGGATTTTTGTGCTGGCTCACACGTCAAAACTTTATAATTTGAGCAGATTTAGGGGCTGTTTGGTAGAGCGATGACTAAATGTGTGATTAGTATAAAAGTGCGATTGTCAAATCGCCAATCGCAAAAAGTAACTTATAACTGCTTATAAAAATTTTCGATTAAAAAGAAATTTTATCATAATCGGAATTTTTAGTTGGCCAACCAAATATTATAAATTTTTTCAATTGGCGACGCGCATATTGGCAATCGACAATTAAAGGTATTTAGTTGACCAACCAAACAGCTCCTTAATTAAGAAAAAACACGAGGGCATGTGAAAATCGGACCAATCAAAGAGCTTTGTTTGGCGGGAAAAAAATATAATTCTAAAATTATAACAAATTTGGAGTTAGCTGGAACAGAACAGAACAAAAAAAGTCAAATCCATTTCTGTCCGAATTTTATTGTCCAATTGCCAACCCTACTGTCTAATTGGGATATCGCTTATTATTTTCCCAAATTCTAAATTAGTGTGGTTTAAGGTTTTTATATATATATTATAGTAAATCACATTGAAATATAAAGGGAAAAAATTATTTACCAAAATACCTTATTATAAAAAATCAAATATTTATAATTATTAAATCTAGTTCTTGATTTTAAAGTTTAAAATTATAAAAAAAATTAATATAATCTTAATTTTTTAAATTATACTTAATAGAAATATAATAAAAAATTATTTAAAAAAATACTTACTTAAAAACGGAGGGAGTATGAAGGAGACAAAAGTCACAGCCTTACATCCTATCCTTTGTCCTCATCCGTATCCTCCTTTGGGCATTTCATTTGCTTTGTCATGGGCCATAAGGTCTGGCCTTGGAGCCTTTTAGTTTTAGTTTATAGGTAGTTTTCAAAATATAAAGGCAGAGTTCAAATGACAATATGCATGTCTGGAATAGTTTTGGACTGACACCTAATCTTGTTCCTATTTGGACCATTGGATCAGTTAATCCCCATTTATTGTTATTGAAGGTTATTTCTAATTTTTAGTTGGGTCTATGAATTTCTTTTTCTAATTTGGGCTGAGAGCCTAAGACAATATTTCTCGTGTTCCAGGAAATATGAAACAGTGAATCATGCTTGGGAGTTCTTTTGTGCATAGGAAAGTTTTCAAGATTCAAGCATTTAATTTCATGTACAAAATATATATTACATCACTCAAATTATTAGCTTAACATTTTCTTTAGCATAATGATGGAGGGAGGATTTGAAAGTAACTCTTTTCTTCAAATCATATATATATATATACTTATTATTATATTATACCTTAACGTGTATTATGTTAATAATATTTATATAAATTTTCTTTTTTCCTTTTAGTATTTAAATGTAAGAGTAAATTTTACTTATATTAAATACATACATCAATTCATAATAATATAATTTTTTGTTGACAAACTAAACTCAATTAGAGTCACTGTAATTTAACTAATCACCTAATTTCTGCCCTAAATTAAAGTTAAAGAGAACAAGAAGATTGAAGTGATGTTTTTTTTTTTGGGCCACTGGACCTTATATATGGCCAACCATCACTATCCTTCTCCGTCGGGTTCCTCTAAAGAAAAATAGGTGAGATCCATCAAGCTTGCAAAATTTTCTTTTATCTTTCTCAAATTACTATTTGGTTGCTGTGTCTACATGGGATACAAGGAATTATTTCATACACACAGTTAATAAATAATAAGATATTTTAATTAATATATTTTTTTTTGTTAAAATAATATTAATATCACTTTTTATTCTATATATTCTTATTTTTTTATTGATTATTCATGTCAAAATAAATAAATAAAATACTTCCCATACAACAACCCAAAAAAACAAAGCTATGTGATAATAAAATGCAATGTTGTTAAATTCAGTCCAGATTGGTCAGGGAAATTGAAAAAATTAAAAATCGATCCAATTAGCCTTTAAAAAAATCATCTTCCAAAAAATCATTAAAAAACCAATGAACCGGTCAAATCAGGCCGGTTTAGCGATCAGATTTTTTTTTTTACTTTTTTTTAATTTTTTAATTTTTTTAATTTTAATAAAAAATAATAAATATCAAATTATATTTATTTTCATCATATATATAATAAATGTCAAATTATATATACATATATATTATATCGATTTTTTTCAGTTTAACCGGTTCGATTGTAATCGAACCTCTGACCTTCAACATTTACAAGTTCTTTAACCAGTCCAATTTTAAAAACATTAATAAAATGTTCCCTCTCAAAATATATGCAATTATTATGAAAATGAGTGGTTTTTATTATAAATATATAAATAAATGTGGATTTTCATTCATCAATCTCATTACTAATAAGTTTTTATATTTAAGTTTAATTTTATTACATAATTTATATTATAATTTATGGTAGGTTTATATATTACAACTTATAGTAAAGATGAACCATATAAATAAGAATTCATATTACTTTGTAATACACACTAAGAATATAATAGAAAACTAATTTTTCTACATTTTTATTATTATTGTTCTTATTCTTATTTTTATTTTGTTCATTTTTCATAATACGTTATCAGCATTATTCTCTCTATGATATATTTAATAGTTTTTTTGTTCAAAAGATTTGAAGGTCTTTTTATTGATAACGTTCAAGTATTTGAGATTTGAAATTCTTTTTCTTGGTAACATTTTAATTCAGATATTTGAGTAAATAAATTCTATTTTTATGCATTATCATTTTATCTTTCAATCTACATCTAACATAATTTTTTTCTACTATAATTTTGATATTTATTTTTGTATAGATTATAATATTTTATATTTATTAAAATATAATTTGAAATAAAAGCAAATGATTTATATAAAAGTATAAGTAAAAAAAAAAATTAGAATAATTATTATCAGGTATTGATAATGATAGTAAATTTTTTTATTTTGATATTGCAAAGTTATTATTTTATTTTGAAAATGTTGATTTTTTTATTAGAATTAATTCTTAATGTGTGGAGAATATTTACAAATAATGATATGTTAATATTTTTCATATATCGAATACGCTCCTGCAGTAACAATATTGATAAAAAAAATTGTAAAAATGTTATGAATTAATTTCATGCATTCTGATATGCATTATCATTTTATTTTTCAATTTACATCTAACATAATTTTTTTCTACTCTAATTTTGATATTTATTTTTATATAGATTATAATATTTTATACTTGTTAAAATATAATTTGAAATAAAAGCAAATAATTTATATAAAAATATAAGTAAAAAAAAAATTAGAATAATTATTATCATTTATTGATAATGATATTGAATTTATTTATTTTGATATTGTAAAATTATTCTTTTATTTTAAATATATTGATTTTTTGTTAGAATTAACTCTTAATGTGTAGAGAATATTTATAAATAATGATATATTAATATTTTTCATATTTCAAATATGTTCCTACAGTAGTAATATCGTTAAAAAAATTATAAAAATGTTATGAATTAATTTCATACATTCGGGTTCAATCTCATTTCCTAAAGTGAATGCAGTCATACTTAACTGAATAAAATAACAAGTCGTTAATGAAAAATTTGTGGAGCACATCCTACTGGTTTTATCACATTCTTGAAGTGAATGTGGTAATATATAATAATAATACTATGAAGTTTTTATTTTCATAAGAATAAAAAAATATCATAATAATACTTATCACCACCAGAAATATGATAAAATTATACATAAATAAGAATAAAAAAGGTGGATAAAATTTTTAAAGTAAATATTATTGATATGATATGAAGAAAAATTGGCTACATATTTATCGTATGATAAAATATTTTATTGATATTTATCGAGCATCATAAAAAAAGAGAAAAATGTGAATATAAATTTTATCTCTAATAATGATAACTTTAATTATGATCATATAGATATTGCTCACGTTGATATGATAAATAATTTTTTGGAAATATTAAAAGGAAGAATTGATTTCGATATATATATTGTGAATAGTACGATAACTTGTACAATTTTAAAAATGACAAATATTTTTCTTATTTGAAAATGGGTGAAATAATTATTTATGGTAAAACAAAAAATAATTGAAAACTCTAGAATAGTCAATATATTATTATTAAGAAAAACAACACTTATTATATATAATATATTATTTTCTCCAAACTCTGATAGAAATTTGTTAAGTTTTAAAAATATTCGCAATAACAAATATCATATTGAGATAATAAATGAGAGGAATTAATAATATCTCCATATTACAAGTATTATTTCGAGTAGAAAAATATAGTGAAAAAATTTATGTTATTTTTTCTGATTTGTATTATGCAAAAATTAGTAGAATTGAAAATAATCTTATAAAAAAAACAAAAGTTTACATATCCAATTATTTTTATTATTCTGAATGATAAGTTAGGTTATCTTTGTTTAAAAATAATGGAAAAAAGATTGAAAATTCACGTTAGAATCCATTGAACAATTAGAAGATTTTTCAAAATAATCAATTGGCTTTTGATCAAAAGCTATAAATTTCTCATTTATTCTTTTAATGTGTGGTATATATCCTAATTACTACACCACAATGCACTACGGTGAGTTCTCAAAAGATGTTAGAAATATAAATTAGATATAAATCTCTCTCAATAATTAAATATTTTGAGTAATTAATGATGATATATTTACTGCTCGTTTTGTATTTTATTATTTGATGAAATAATATTCTCAGCATTAGGGGGAGATAATAAAAGTTGAAAAATATAATAATATAAAATATTTCATTATTATTTAAATCCTATAATAAAACAATATGAACAAAAAGTTCATAAATTAATTTATCTTAAAAAATTAGCAAATCAATTATCGGATGCACTTGCTGATTTGAAATGAGTAACAAAATCTCATATAACAACTGTTAATATTTTAATTTATATTATTATCCCAAAAGGACAACTTATTAATATTAATGAATTTTAAGCATGCTTGAAGTGTAGAAAGCTATTGATTATAAGGATAAAAATTATCGAAAGAGAAAAATAATAAATAATAAAGATAATTTTATTGAAAATGTTGATATTAATATAGATACACTTTTTGAAAAAGTATAAATACCTAAAATTAGGAAAAATAAAGAGATATTGATAAATTGTATTAGTTATGAAAAAAATAAAATCGAAATGAAATGACTGTTAACTACTATTTTACATATGGTATAACATATTTTTATGAATGAAAATGATGATTTTGAACTGCGATTTATTCAATAATATTGAAAATAGAGTTGATTGATCAAAATGGAAAGATATAATATAAGCATAATTGGATTCTTTTGAAAAGTATAAGATTTTCGGACAAGTAGTCCAAATATCAGAAGATGTTAAACTGTTAGATACAAATAGATTTTTGTACAAAAAAGAAATAAGAAAAATAAAATTGTAAAATACAAAACAGTATTTGTTACACAAAATTTTTCGTAAAAATCTGAAATCAATTATGAAAAGATATATTTTTATGTGGTGGATATAATAATATTTTATTAATATAACAATGTATAAAAGACTTGATATATATCTAATGGATGTAGTCATAACTTATCTATATAACTCAATTGAAAATAATATTTATATGAAAATTCCTGAAATATTTAAAATATTAGAAAAATATAATTTAAATTCTCGAAAAATTTATTCAATTAAATTATAAAGATTTTTGTATGAATTAAAAAAATTTGGACTCATATGGTAAAATCGCCTTAGTGAATACTTGTTCAAAATAGAATATAAAAGCAATATTATAGAAAAAATTGTATATGAATTTTCCATAATTATTATATATATTGATGATTTGAATATTATTGGAATTCCTAAAGAATTTCCAAAAAAAAAAAAGAATTTAAAATGAATTATTTTGAAAAAATCAAATTTTATTTCATTTACAAATTGAACATTTGATAAAAAAAATTTTTATTTATCAGTTAATTTATACACAAAAAAGTTTCTTTATAATTTTATATTCAAAACATTTTTATATTGAATAGTCCAATGATTGTTCAATCACTTGATGTAAATGAGGACTATTTCCGGTCTTGATAAGATGATGAATAAATTTTTGATAATGAAATACTATATCTTAGTGCAATAAGCGCACTAAATGCATCTTACTAATAATATAGGGTCTGATATTATTTTTTTATATTTATAAAATAATGGTGAAATTAATATTCAACAATTTGGTTCAAGTGACAATCTAACATATTTATTCGCTAAAACATTTATTAATACAATATTCAAAACATTGGTTCATAATATTTGAATATATTGTATTAAACATATTTAGTTATATTGCAAATAAGCAGATTTTAGCATTGTATTTTTTTTTCCTAATCAAAAGTTTTGTCCCATTAAGTTTTCCTAGTAAGATTTTTAATGAGACAGTATATTATTTGTAATGTAAGAATATTGTACTCTTTTTCCTTCACTATTTTTTTTTTCCCTCTAAATTTTTATTAGTAAGGTTTTAACAAGACATATTTTTTGTAAGGATGAACACCCAAGCGGAAATGTTATAAATATATAGATAAATATAGATATTCATTCATTTATCTCACCACTAATAAATTTTTATATTTAAGTTTAATTTTATTGTACCATTTATATTATAATTTATGGTAGGTTTATATATTAAAACCTATGATAAAGATGAATTTTACAAATAAAAATTCATGTTACTTTGCAAACACACTAAAAATATAATAAAAAACTCTCTTATACATTATTATTATTATTATTTTTGTTTTATTCATTTTCCATAACAGTTTTTTTTTTAATTATAACTTAAAGGTGAGATGTAACCTTTGCTGACCAGAAGCACGGAGCCATGGAGTAGCAGTTGGGGAGAAGGTCAAATCTATTATCTCTATACTAAAGTTATAAAATTCACCGAATGTCCAGTATTTTATTATTTTTATTAAATTTAAATATTATTTTTAATTATTTTAGATATTAATATTAAAAATATAAAGGTCAGGTTTATAAAATATGGTTTAGTTAAAAAATTAATAAAAAATATTATATATATTGTTTAGTGTAAATTTTAGTTAAAAATATATAAACATATAATAACTTTGAAAAAAAAATTAAATGGTATAATTTCATATAAAATTGTTTTTATGATATTTTTGAATACAACTTATATTATATGCATATTCAAAATTATAAATAACTATTAATTTATAACTTTTTTTATTATTACCACAAATTCATTTTTATACATCACTATTTGATAAATGAAGGAATCTATCCTAACTTCCCAATTAAGGCCCAACATTCTTAAACATGGGCTTTATTGTTATACTAAAATCAGTGGTACATTCTAGGTTCGAAATCAAATTAGTTAAATATAAAAAATTAATTTATATATATATATATATATATATATATATATATATATATAAATCGGTTAAACATAAAAAAAAAAAAAAAAAAATTAATATATATATATATAATTTAATATTTATTATATATATATGACGAAAATAAATATAATATAATTATGACTAAATAAAAAATTTATATAAAATTATATATTTTTTATAATATTAATTCAATAACATTAAATTAAAAATTATATATATAATAAATTATAAATATTCACTTATTCAAATATCTATTTATATAATAAAATAATATATAATAAGATCATAATTTTGACATTTGATAAATTTTAGTGTTAGATAAAATTAAAATAAAATTATTAAATTTTTTAATTAAATACGATGTCATTTTTATTAAATAAAAATAATATTATTTTAATTAAAAATTAAAAAAATAAAAACCTATCTGACTCAATTAATTCGTCGATTTTTTATCTATCTTTTTAAACACGGGTAAAAGTGACTAACCACTCGATTCTTAATTTAATTCTCTAACTTTTTTATTCGATAGGTGGATTCGGTGATTTTGATAACCATGTTTAACAGGTAACACAACATATTTCAGCGGGCCACTTGTCAACGGGCCAACCCTATTCTCGTGACCAAGAAAAGTGACGTGTTCCTAAATAACTTCCCATAAAAACGTCACGTGGCCAGCACTCGTCGTCTCTTAACTTTTTCTTGGTGGACGTGAGCAAAAAGCCACTTTCTGGAGAATGCCTCTTGAGTTTTCGCCACCGCAGTTATCCTGATGCGTTTAGCTTCGTCATGTCAACGGCCGAAAATAATCATCCCCTTTCTCTCTCTACTCAATCCCCATATCTTACGGTTTTTAATACCATCAGTTATGATGTATCACGGACCCGCATTACAGTAGACGCCGTAACGTAACGAAGCCAAATTCTCACCGTCTGTTCCGGTATCCCGTTGCTTTACTTTTATGCTAAAAACCTCATTATATCACTCATCGACCACCAATCTCCACTGTCACTGCTAACATTATTCCCTGCAGCCTTACTAGATCAGCGAGAACTTTTCTTCACTCTCTATAGTCATGGGTAATGATTCTGTGCTTTTGAGATTGGATCTTCGTTTTTACACTTATTTTGATTTGTGATCTGATATGATTTGACTCTGTTTGTGATGGTTTTGATTTGCAGGAAAGGTTAAGATCGGAATCAACGGTAATAGATCTTTAGTATTCTAATTGTTTTTGAAGTTATGTTGATTTGATTTTTTTAAGTTAGATCTGATTAGTGTTATTGAAATGGGTAATTAGGTTTTGGAAGGATTGGAAGGTTGGTTGCTAGAGTTGCTCTACAAAGAGACGATGTTGAACTCGTTGCTGTTAACGATCCTTTCATTTCCGTTGACTACATGGTAATATTTTAAGCTTAACTTTATTTTTTCTGCAGTTTTTGGGTTTGGTTTCTGAATCGAGTATGATCCTGCTTCGTATTGAGGTGATTTTGGTTTTTGTAGACATACATGTTCAAGTATGATACAGTACATGGTCAATGGAAGCATCATGAATTGAAGGTTAAGGATGATAAGACCCTACTCTTTGGCGAGAAGCCTGTCTCTGTCTTTGGTGTCAGGTATGCGTTTTGTTTATACACTCTTCCACTCATTTCTACTCTTTTGGTTAGGTGAATAGATATTTATAATCTGTATATTGATGAAAGTTAATTTGATTGTTTGCGCTTTAGGAACCCTGAGGAAATCCCATGGGGTGAGACTGGAGCAGAATATATTGTGGAGTCTACTGGAGTGTTCACTGACAAGGATAAGGCTGCTGCTCATTTGAAGGTTATTCTCCCCCTAATCCCCAGTCACCACTTCCTTTTTTACAATTGTCATTTGCTAGTTCATTTGAATTAACCTTATGTTTGTGTTTGATATAGTGTCATTGTATTTGATTGGCGGATTGTCAGGTTTAGGGTATCTATTAACAAAATATTGCCAAATATAGTTATAGTATTATTTCAAGTGGGAAAAAGCCTGAGAACTTGCTTTAAAAGACATTGCGTTCACAAATTGTACTTTGATCTCCGCAAAGAAAGTTAGCTTCGGCCTTTGAGAAATTTTTTGCAGCCTTGTTTTGCTCTTATACTGTGTGTATCATTTGGTTTTCTTATTTGCTTCCATTGAGTCTTATTGATAGGGTGGTGCCAAGAAAGTTATCATCTCAGCCCCAAGCAAGGATGCTCCCATGTTTGTTGTTGGCGTTAACGAGAAGGAATACAAGTCAGATATTCACATTGTTTCAAATGCTAGTTGCACCACTAACTGCCTTGCTCCCCTTGCCAAGGTTCTATTGTCATTTACTTGTTCTTTGCTTTGTTGCTTTAGTTACAATCTAGAAGTGATTAGAATTCGTTTTTTCTTTGACTACATCAAATTTCAGGTCATTAATGATCGTTTTGGCATTGTTGAGGGTCTCATGACAACTGTCCACTCCATTACTGGTATGCTACACTTGTTTATTTATTTATTTATTTTTGGGTGTTTTTCGAGCTCCATTGGCGATATAATCATATGCCATGTCCTTATTGTGTTCTCTTCCACCATGAATTCAGCTACCCAAAAGACCGTTGATGGGCCATCAATGAAGGATTGGAGAGGTGGAAGAGCTGCTTCATTCAACATCATTCCTAGCAGCACCGGAGCTGCTAAGGTAAGGCCTTTATCAAGTCGACATGCAATTATTGGTTTAGCCATGACTTTAGTTAGATCCTGCATGTATGACGTGTTATACTGGTCTTGATTACTTTGTTTTGGACCTCACCAGTTATTTGAGGGTCTTAGTACCTCCTTAATTGCACGTTCTTATTCTGTGTTGTGGCTGGTGGTTATAATGTTAAATTTCTGGCCTCATTATTGTGGTATCTGACAGCCGCTCTCTCTCTTGATGGATTTGAATTTTGGTATTTTCTTAGGCTGTTGGGAAGGTGCTGCCTGCTCTGAATGGCAAACTTACAGGAATGGCTTTCCGTGTTCCAACTGTTGATGTCTCTGTGGTTGACCTCACTGTGAGGCTTTCGAAGGCTGCTACATATGATGAGATTAAAGCTGCTATCAAGTACGTAGAATTACTGTTGTGGCTGTTTGAGAAAGTTGCTTGTATAGTTTATATGACCTTCCTGCAAGGTTTAAGGTGTAATGAGTGATCCCTCTTTTTGATCAAATTGCATTTGAATTTCTTGAATTTGCTGTCTACTTTTGCTTCTTTCTTTTCTTTGAATTTTTTATATTTTTTTTTATCACAATTTCTATTCAGGGAGGAGTCAGAAGGAAATCTGAAGGGAATATTGGGCTACACTGAAGATGACGTGGTTTCCACAGACTTCATTGGTGACAACAGGTAAGGATTTAGAATATATATGTTAGTAGTTTTTGTTGCCAAAGGTATTGCCTGCTTTTCATTCCATTGCTTGAAGGTAGTTTAAATTGACCTAGTATGGTAGTCAACAGGGGACTTCAATATTATTGGTTATGTTCTTCTAACTTCTTAATGGGTTGTTCTCCTTGTCACTACCTGTGCTTGGTAATGGATATGCATATGTTGCACATTTTTGTTTTACCTCCTAATGTTCTTATTTGTTTAGATATTCTATCCTGTTCATTTACCTCGTGATACTTAGCTATACAGCTTTCTCTTTCTTGTTATGAATGTGGAGGTATGTGTGCTGGAATACTTTTCAAGAATTCCACCAAATGCTAATGTATAATTTATTCAATTATGTAGATCAAGTATCTTTGATGCCAAAGCTGGAATTGCTTTGAATAAGAATTTTGTGAAGCTTGTTGCTTGGTACGATAATGAGTGGGGTTACAGGTAATTTCTATCCCATTGTCTTTTTTTAACCTGTCTGTACATGTAATGAACGCAGAATTGCCTCTCTAGCCTAGCCATTAGGTTCAGGGGATCCTTATGGAGATTTTTTTTTTTGGCATTTTAATTGTAATAGGCCTGCATATGCTATATGATTTGCAGGCGGCTGATGTATGCTTTACATTTATACATTACTATAGTACTGTGGTGTGTAATGCTGTTCTAAATTTTCTGATTTGCATAATTTTCAGCACCCGAGTGGTTGACTTGATCTGCCATATGGCGTCTTCTCATTAGGGTTGCAGCAAATATTGGCAGGGTTACTATGACCCCTCCTCACTCAGCCTGCCGCGTCCTCCTAATAAGCCTTGGTGGTGGCTATGTTAGTACGAGGCTAAATGAAAATAAATTTGGTTGAAGACTGAATTGTTTCCTGAGTGATGAAAATATTAGCACGAATGTCCTTGCATTTATTAGATATGGTTTTTTGTTTGTTTTGGTCTTAAAGATAAATTCCTCGTATTGGATTTGAATATTTTGTTGTGCTT
The DNA here is from genome assembly GCA_948193065.1 of Aleurites moluccanus. NCBI lineage: Eukaryota > Viridiplantae > Streptophyta > Magnoliopsida > Malpighiales > Euphorbiaceae > Aleurites > Aleurites moluccanus. The sequence continues at coordinate 33,645 of CANXYC010409755.1, forward strand.
GTATGTTGAGTTGTTCGATAACAAACTGTCGGCGGCTACACCACATTGCACATTTATGCGGTTTATATTTCCTTGCACATCTGGCTGTTTAATATAATAATAATCACATAAATTTGAGTATGGCTTCTAGCTAACATGCATGCTGACTCTCGTGCCGGTCAGCTGGAACACAGACTATCGATGATGTGTTTAGATCTAGATCTATGCTCTCTTGTTTTGTCAAATTCGGTAGCAAACCATTTATAGTTGGTTTAATATTTTACTGCATTCAACTTTGATGCCAATGCGACAGAGGATGTAATGACATGAGGATCTTAGGTGGGGTTATTTTTTATTGTTAAATTGAAACAATTGAGCTCGTCTCATCTTCTCAGGGTGGGTGTCTGGCTAATAATACATGGCATTACTCTGTCTTGTGGCTAAGTGGGGATGATTTTTTTAACTTTCCGACACGTCATAATTTCATCAAGAGGATATTTTAATGATCTTTATTATAAAATGGTAGATGGGCTTATGCATGCCTAACTAGTGTTACGAGTAATTAATGTTTTGATTTTTATGTAATTGTGTAGTGCTTGTAATAAAAATTTATGGGCATTAAGAGATCCTTTGTAGCTTAGATTTTAAGAGAGTACGGAATCAAAAGAAATTAATATTGTAATTTTTTTTACAATAAAATATTTATGTTTGCTTTTATTTTAACGTCTAGATCTAGAAGAAGAAAATATCACCTTTTTAGTTGTATTTGATCCAAATTTATGGACCGAGTGTCAAGCTGCTCTATGGCTGTTGCTACATCGAGAAGGAAAGGGATACTTGCCTGGGAGTTTCACAGGCTTATCGCATCGTTCCCTCTTAACAAAGCTCAGCAGTCCATTTGCCGCTAACAATTGGTTGGTGGGATAATATGTCTTGGTTGTCCAAACTAAATTTTATAGTTTTCTTTATTTATTTATTATTACTCTCTCTCTCTAAATAAATTTTTTTATTTTTATATGTCTCAATTTAAATATTTTATTTTCTAATTTAAATAATATTTTATTTTAATTTAATAATAATATTCTCTATAAAAATATATTGAAAATATAAAAATTAATAAAAAAAAATATAAAATGAGAGAATTAGAAAAGTATAAATAAATTAAAGTAATTAATAAATTATATTTTTTAATAATAATATATTTTATAATTAAAATATTCATTATGAGACGTGAGTTTTTTTTTTTCCCTGACTTGGTTCTGTCATTTAAAATTTTGGTGTTCATGTGGTTTGACTGTAACCCATGGACTCTAACAACAATGACTGGTATTTGCAAATTCTAAACTGCAAATAGCTACGTGTAGCCCCTGTTTTTTAATTTTTCTCAAATTTCGATCTCCGCCAATGTTCTCCTTCAAATGCTAAACCTTCTCTCTTCTTTCTCACGTTCATTATCAATATCAACTACACTAATATTGTTTTTAATACTCTAAAAATGCTGGTTTCTATTAATTTCATCAGTTTGATCGTTTAACCTTCCGTATATTTGGCGATTGTTTTTTCGATCCGGATTATATATTTTATTTTCTATTTTATATATGTCACGTCATTAATAAATTATTAGCTTAAAAAAAAGTGATGTATCCATACAGGAGTTGTATGAAATAGAAGATGATATACTATCCGAATTGTTGTTTCTCTACCTACTCCACAATGGCCACCTCGGCGTTCAAGTACAGCACCCAAGAACGCCCATTGCTACAGATGACTCTTTTTCTTCTAATCGGAGTAGTACCTGAGCTCATCGCCGTTCTCGGAGTCCGGCAGATTCTCTCTGCCTATGCCTTCTTCCGGTGATCATTTTTCTGGTAAAGCTGTTAGGGGGTTTCCGGATGTTACTCTTGATGATCTCGCTGTTCAGTTCTTTGGTTCTGCTGATCAAGGTCGTTCGTCTTCGAGTACTGATGACGTCATCCCTTGGGGGGTGGGGGGGAGATAGAGTCAGTGTGTCTCATAGAAGAGGAAGGTCTGTCTCGAGGCATTGTTCCAGAATTGGCGAAGGGAAGGCTAGTGGTGGGAATAGCTATAATTTGTCCAATCAGTTGTGAGTCACGTATATTATCCTGTCCTGGCTATCATTTATATCTCCATTGCTGAAGTTTGTTTATACAAAGTTATTATCAATATTCAATCATCTTTCGGTTTAACTTTATTAGAGAATTATATGGAGAGAACTTTTGGCTTAGCTTTCATTGCAACTGACAATTTCCAGCATCTTTGCAGCTTGGGAAGTGATATTAGTGAGATTTTTTTTTGCATTGGGGCATCTCCTTTACCGAGTTGGTGTCTTGGTGCATGTTTTGTGGGCATGTCTTGAAAGCTTTAAATGAGCATTTTTTAGACAATTTTGAAATTTATAAACAAATTAGTCTTGTACGACTACTAGTTCCTTGAACATGGTATAGATTAGGCCATTTGTTGTGAATTAGAATAAACAGCTGACCTTTTCTAAAATATTCCTGCTTTTCTTGGAAATGGCAGAGCATTTAGATCATTCTCAGAATTCAGCCAACCATGCTACTTTGAGGAGTTTCTGTGGTGGTAGCAGCAAGGCCCAGGTGCCATCGTCAAGTAAGGAAACTGCTTCAAATCATAGACTAGGACTTAGAACATCTTGGAGCCAAAAAGATTTGAAGCACCACGATGACTATTCTGTAAGCCTTATAACAACTTCTGGATATTATTGTTTATTTCAGGAAAAAATTAGCACAGTTTTTGTATTTAAAGGTTGAAAGTCTGGCCTGGTCGGGTGCATGGCTGTTTTTATTTGTATATATATACGTGTTACTTTTATGTTAAGAGGAATAACGAAGACGCAAAGTTTCCAAAGTCCAGCATTGTCCAAGTCTGTTCCTGTTGAAATGGATGGTGTTGTATTGCGCTGGTTGCAATGGGAAACGTCTAGTGTAGGTACTCCTTTATCAAGCAAAAAAAAACAGAATCAATGGCAACCCCCGAAAAATTCATGGGAATCTACTCGGGTAAACTTTCACCTGTTGCTTTTCCCCCTTTATCTTGCTTAGCAGATTATGCAAATCCTTCCAAACTTATTTGGTCTGCTCTCTCTATGCATTTATTTTCCACTTATATAATAGGATATAACCCCCGTGCGAGGATGAAGAAACCATTCCCTCAGTAGCCTTGTGAATTGGAGCCCAGGAATTATAGACGGCTATTCCTCAAATATTGGTGAAGTTGCTGGGAATAGATTTGGGGAACTTGAAAGTTGCAAGTGCCAATTTGCATCAGGTGCAACAGGGTCACGGTTTGATGTTGATGAGTATCTTAAGCGTCGCATCGACGAAGATGTTCTGTTTGAAAGATGGAGTCAACAGCAGAGAATTCATTCAGGCAGTCTCCTGCTTCGTAACCCAATGTTATTTTAGCTGTAATGTAACCCTTGTTTCAATTTTCCCAATTCTACTAATTTTTTTTGTACAGATATTTAGATTCATTTCTACACATTCATTTTCATATAAAACTACATGGCTGTGGTTTCCCGTGGAAATGGATCCAAACATTCTATATTCCAAGAACGAATCCTATTTGAAACATGTTCAGCTTTGATATACAATAATGTAAGAAAATACCTCAATGGATACATGTTAAGCTTCCTAAGAGACCAGGCATAGTTAACAAGGACATGCAAGAGCACAAAGAAATCAATGATTGACAGCTGAAAAAAATATTATGAAGAATTGAATAAAGAGCAACATTACTTAAGAAGCTATGGCGAGACCTTACAACCAGCTTTGCCAAGAGTGGATGCAATAGCTCTGTCTATTCCTCTAGAAGGCACCAGTCTTCAACAGCTGTAATCTCAGCTCTAATATCACCTGACACCTGTACATAAAGTAGCACAAACCTTGAGGCTTGATTCATAGTATATAACAATCGAAAGGTCAAAACAAATAAAAACATGTATAGGGCGAGAGAATTGATTTTACCAGCAGAAGAATTAATGGAGAAGTGGCTCCTGAAACCCAGGTTTTGGAAAATTGGGGTAGGGCTGAAAGGATGAGAAATTTAATAGTACATATATCACAGTGATTTCAATTAAACATTTTATTTAAAATAATAAATCAATAAAATAAACACATGCGATGTAATTTCTCGTGAGAGGAAAGAAAATTTAAGGATACTGCAGCAGTGCCCATCGCTCTAAAGAGGGGTTCTTTCTGTTTTCATTATTACAATTATTTTTTTTTAATTCATTCATTGGGATTCGTTAAAATGCAATCGTTTCAGGTTAAAATTTAAACTCGTCATTTTAAGATTATTGCATCATTTTTTGACCCTTGGATGAGGGGAATATAACTTGGTTCATATATGCTAAATTATGTTTGTTTTCGAAAACGAAATCAGAAATTTATTTCGGATCAACCAAGATTTAAAATTTTTTATATAAATATAAAAAATTTTAAAAAATTAATTTTAGATAAATTAATATTATATAAAAAATTAAATTTTAATAAATTATACAAAATTTTTTAATAACCTCTCAATTTCATATAAACGAATTTCATAAAATTTTATAAAATTTATTTATAAATCTATAATTTTATATTTTTTTTAAATCTAGATTTATTTAGAATTCTAAATAATTAAATTTGTTAAATTAATAATAACTAAATTAAATCCTATCAAAATAATTGATATTTTCAAATAAATTTCATAATTTTAAACCAATAAAACTTAGAAAACTAAAATATTCTTATTAATTTTAATATTTTACTTTCCTATCATCAATTGATTGTTTTAAACTCATTTTAAAAATAACCCCCTCCTCTTTTTCTGTTTTTAAATATATGTAGTTTTATATTTTTAAAAATATATATTTTTTTTATATTATTTTTTATTAAAAATTTACTTAATAATTTTTTTTTATTTATTTTTCATATTAAAATAAAAATATTTTATTTTTTATTTTAAAATTATAATAATTTAATAATTTTTTTTTTAATTCGTATGTCAGAAAATATAAATTATAAATATTTTAAAACGATAATTTTTTTGGATAAATTACAATTTTGACTATAACGTTTAGTTTTAGGAACACATCAACTCTTAATATTTTTTTAGATACAATTTTAATCCTAACGTTATTAAAATATGTGATTTCGACCTTTTTCTCAATTGATTACCATCCCTGGATTCTACATGGATAAAAAAAATTGGCAAATTATAATTTAGTCTCTAAAATTTTATTTATTTATAAAAAAATATTTTTTTAAAATTAAATATATAAAAATAAAATAAATTAATAACTAAATAAAAATTAATTATTTTATTTAATTAAAATTAAAATTATTTTTAATTTAAAATTACTTTTTATTAAATTAAAATAATTAATTTTTATTTAACTATTTAATTTTCTAAAATTAAAATAAATAAAATTATTATTTAATTATTTAATTTATTTTCTAATTTTATATATTAGGAAATTATTTTTATATATTTAATTACAAATATTTTTTATTCAATTAAAATTGAAATAATTAAAATAGATATTTTTTCTCTTTATATATATATATATATATATATATATATATATATATATATATATACACTTTTAGTCATTTCACTAAAATTTAATAGAAAAAATAGACGAATAACCAAATTTATCGACGAAATTAAAATGTAAAAATTAACTGCATTTCTTTTTTTAAATATTCACATTCTTAAATATCGTCTCTTTATATATATATATATATATATATATATATATATATAATTAAAATTAGAATATTGAAAAATATATATGAATAATTTTATGTATAATATTCATACATTATATTTTTATTTATTTATTTATATATATTTTAATTTAAAATCAAAATAAATAATATTACTTTTATTAATTAAAATAATTATTTTTTTAATTTAATAATTTATTTTCTTATTTTTTGTATATTTGATTAAAAATATTTTTTGTATAATAAAATAAAATTATTTTATTTTGTTAAATATGAAAAAAAATTATTTAATCAAATATAAAATAAATAAGAAAATAAATTACTTTTAAAAAATTAATTATTTAATTAAATAAAAAGTAATTTATATTAATTTTAAATTAAAATATATAAAAAATAAATAAATAAAATTATGTATGAATATTTTATATATAAAATTATTCATATATATTTTTAAATATTTTAATTTTAATTATTAAATAAAAAATAAGAAAATATATATATACAAAAAAAAAAAAAAATTGACGATATTTTAGGGATGATAATATTTAAAAAAATAAATGCAGTTGATTTTTATATTTTGATTTTGTCAATAAATTTGATATTTTTTTTTATTTTTTTATTTATTATTAAATTTTAGTAAAATAACTAAAAATACTTTATATATATATATATATATATATATATATATATATATATATATATATATATATATATATACAAAATAAGAGAAAAATAATTTATTTTTAATTTTAATGAAGTAAAAAAAATAATTTTTGATTAAATATATACAAATAATTTTCAAATTTTATAAAAATACAAAAATAAATTAAATAATTAAAAAATAATTTTATTTATTTTATGTCACACCCCAACTCCGTTGGTGCGACGGTCCTAAGGCAAGGGTAGGCTTAAGGCCACCATAAACCCGTAAAACTCACATATCACAATTCTCATTAATGCCAAATAGATTATAACATCGCCTTTTACCATAAAATTTTCATACTCATTCATATAATCAAATAAAATCAAACACATCCTTCTATATCATTCCATATCTTTCCCTTGTTCCATAATGATCTAAAGAAGACATCTCTCATCAAGGAGGAACAAGAGTATCCAAAGGATAACATTCATACATCAAATATTCTATTATTCCCAAAAGACTAGCTACGGAGCTATAGAATGTACTCCAATACATATTATATCACAATACCATCAATAATTATACAAAGTATCTCAAAAGAATAATTACAATAAACCTTCTTCGAGAAAATAAGTCAAGAAGTTTGATCTTCTCTGCTAGCTTCCTCACGAGCTAAACTATCACCTGAAATCCACAGAAGAGGAGTGTGCCTTCAACTCAGTAAGATATGAACATATAATAGAAAGGAGTACATATACATACTTATATCAATGCAAAATTTAGGGGAAATATTTCTTTCAAGAACATAATCAGAATTAGGATATAATTAGGTTTACAAGAAAACAGAAGTGCTCACAATCAAATAGCACTATCAAATATCATGGCAGAACTACAGAATGATCGATAGCCATGCTACCTCTCATAACAGAGAGCATCAGTAGTCCTTGCTACCTTATCGCAAACGCATGCTTAGCCAGGCATACGCCTAGAGCTCCTGGTCCCCTCTAAGTGGAACACTGGTACAGAACTCTACCAACTGAGTTCCCAAAGTGCACAATGGACCAATGAATTTACTCTCATTGGGAAGAGCGTTCTATCCATGGGTCATGGGTTCCAATCACATAAAAGGGCATATTGGTCGCAAGACCATCATCATACAACAACAATAATTCGAATC